>JAPQNM010000021.1:5102813-5105313 GCA_029783475.1 Metacarcinus magister | reverse complement strand
GAGATCTTCAATACTTCCTCCTACATCAAGAAGGAGTGGCTCTTGTGCCTCAAACCTACGACAGTCTGGAGATAACTGTCTTTAGAAACGCCACCGTCTACTTCAAGGTAATGCAAGATGTTCCCCGCTAGAATGCACCGGGAGGATAGATTGGTGTGTTTAAAGTAGATCATAGCGTGCGTGTTGTGTGGGGTGTGTTGATATGATGATTACGATTGATTGAGGTGAATATTTTATGATTAATTTATGTGGATATATTGCATTTTACATTTCTATTTACGATGTTGAAAGTTTACTAATGTTTAATACCTCTCCTCCTCCTCCTCCTCCTCCTCCTCCTCCTCCTCCCCTGCAGAGTATCAAGGTGGAGCATCAGGGAACTCATCTTTGCATGCGGCACAGTGGAGGGGAACAGAAGGGCTTCCCCACCCCTCTCAAGGTCCGCCCACACCCCCCGGAGGATCTGTGGGGGGAGGTGTATCAGGTAAGGGGAAGGGGAAGGGGTGGAAGGGGAAAGAGAGGAGATTAGAGGGAAGGGGAAAGGTTGATAAGGGGAAGAAAGGAGATAATAAGGAAGGGAAATAATATAGGAATGAGGAGATAAAGGGAAAAGGGAAATAATATATACATAGAAAAATGAAAAAGAAAACAAGATAATTTAATATATCAGTTTTTTTAATTTTTTTTTATCCACTTAAATATATACGTATCTTATTTATTTCATTTTATTTTTATTTATATTTTGTTTATTGATCTATTATTTATGATGTTATATTTGTTTATTTTTATTTGATTTTATTTGATTTATTTATTTGAATATTTTTTCTTTCCCTTAGGCCAAGTTTGTGACCGGTTTCCTCGCGGCCCTCGTGATTGGTACCCTGTTTGTACTGGGATGTGCCGTTCACAAGTACCGTTGGCGCCCTGCTGGCAACGGTGAGGCTGTGTGTGTGTGTGTGTGTGTGTGTGTGTGTGTGTGTGTGTGTGTGTGTGTTTGTCTTCTTGTAATTTCTTCTTTCCACTTATATTATATTCTTCTATTATTTTATCTTATTTGTATATATACGTTATTTCTCTCCTCATCTTACTCTCTCTCTCTCTCTCTCTCTCTCTTGCAGACACCCAGCCGATCGTCACCAGCAACGCCTACATCAACCCTGCAATGATTGGTGATGATGCTGAGTCCGCCTGCAGCACCAAGATGTAGGTCAGGTCAGGTCAGGTCAAGGTCAGGTCAAGGTTAGGTCAGATTAGGTCAAGGTCAAGAGGTTAGGTCAATGGTTTGTTATTATCATTGTATTTTTTAGTTGGAGAGCTGATGTCAGAGAGAGAGAGAGAGAGAGAGAGAGAGAGAGAGAGAGAGAGAGAGAGAGAGAGAGAGAGAGAGAGAGAGAATCAACAATTATATATCTCAATTGTTTAGTACAAGCCTATTTAAAGTTTTATTATTATTATTATTATTATTTTATTGGTTATGGCTCCAATATATTAGTTTTTATGCAAGTTAGAATGGGATAATATGATGAAGTATTAGTTTCTATTTATGCTTATTTATGTATATATAAGAGGTGTTTGTTTTAGTAAGGAATAAAAAGATCTTCCAATAATGTTAAAAGTTGTTTAATCAAGCAATTTTATTTCATATTTATATCTTCGTTTTAATGTAAACTTCAAAATGTCACTTTTCGCTTAGGTTGTATAAAGTATAATTGTGCTTTATAGTTTTCCCTTGTACAGGTGATGGGTGTACAGGTAGTATACAGATAACTTTACATCTTAAACTTTACGTGAAAACAGAGAAATGTCCTTTAGTTTGTATATCTTGAACTGTTATTCAATTATAAACAAAAACGTCTTTTATCATAATGGTTTCTGCCGCCTCTCTCACAAACCATTCGTCGTACAGGAAAACTTTAAATATTTATGCAAACTAGAACACAACTGCAATCTTAATTCATAAACTTTTTTACGTTTAAGTGAAAAAAAAAATTCAAAAAATTTTGCCCCGGAAAACCGGCCTCATTTTTTTGGTCCAACAGGTTTATGTCATTTTACTATGTTTATATTAGTCATACAAGAAAAATGCAAAAGAACAAAGTTGTGAAGCTTGAAAAGTTATATCAGAATATGTCATTGAATTTGCAAAACCTTCCATATGTTTTGAGAAAAAATTAAATATTTATGTTTTTTGTGATCATCACAAATATGCAATTTTCTCGGTTACTTACATTACAATTACAGATTACTATAGCTCAATAGAACAGGCTTTTCCTGCTCTTCACTTACTACTCTATACAATTTCTGCTTAGACCTCATAGTTTTCGAGTTATTTTGAAATACAATATTTTAGGTTCAAATCCTAAGGGGGTACCTCGCTGATTTTCATGAAAATTTCAAAATTTTAGAATCTCATGAAAATTTGTACAAAGGGGTTATCAAGCATGCTGATAACGAATCTGGACTCAATTTTCAGATTACTAGATTTGTAAACCCTATTCCA
>JAPQNM010000021.1:5087813-5092813 GCA_029783475.1 Metacarcinus magister | reverse complement strand
CCCAGTCACGCCCATCAACCAGTACCCCGCACAAGGAATCACAGAAGAACCAGTACCGTACGAGGATATCAACAACAAGAGTACTGACGAAAGGGAGGACGTGTTTCAGACTAACTATATTACCTCCCCTGGGCGTAGAGGTCGTCCTGGACATACTAGGGGCGGGAGTAGGGTTAATATAGCCTCATACCCTTCTGGGGGTGGGTTTCATGTAGGTGAAGGGCAGGAAGGGAGTTCGTTAGTAAGTCAAGTTGTACCTTCAGGGAGCCAGGGTGAGGTTAGGGGTCAAGGGAAGGAAGGATGTGGAATGCGATGTCTTTGGGATGATCTAATGACCTATCTTGACCATTACAGTTCCACTAACACCAAGGAGGCTTCACTAAGGGCACCGCTGCTTAACCACGCCCACAACCACGCCCGACAAGACCCTAACACACACCACCTAACTAACAAGCAACGCCTCGCTACTAACACTCACCCTAGACCCGCAATCAAGAGACCATCACAACACCATCAGGTCTCCCCACAAGGGCGTACCACAAGGGGAGACAGGGAGCCTCTTCGGTTTAATAATGATAAGGTGGGGAGTCCTTCACCACTCCTACAGCCTGGTCCCCCTTACTCTCACTCCTCCCACTCCTCCAGCCGCTCCAGGTCATACCCTAATGCTAGAAGGGTACCGCCAAGGGCCTCTGGGTAGGTAATAAGGTCAATTTTTTGCTTTTTTTTGTTTTATTAAGACTCATAGTGAATGTTTTTTTTATCTCTATTTTTTCCTTTTCTCATTTTTTATGCAATTTGTTTTTGTTTTCAATGTATATTTTTCACACACACACGCGCGCACACACACACACACACACACACACACACACACACACACACACACACACACACACACACACACACACATTTTCTCTATATATTTTTTCTCTATCCAAACACAATATATGTATAGCACTTTATTCTCACTCTACTTTTTCATTATGAGTCAAAAAATTAATGAGGTAAAAAAAATATATAGAAATAACCTCACTTTGTATATATAATGGGATTGGAAACTGTACAAAGGCATGATATTATTATTATTATTATTATTATTATTATTATTATTATTATTATTATTATTATTATTATTATTTTGCTCGTCGCTGCTTGGTTAATGGTTAATGGTTAATCTTAATGCTTTCTCCCTTTACCTACAAACCTTCCTTCCTTGAATCCTTTTATAATGATATTCAACTCTATAAAATCCACCGGGAAATAGGTTCAAATCGCTTATAATAGAGTTTTTATATTTTTCTATCCTCTTGGTGTAGAATTTATAGATTAAGATTATTTTTTATACAGAAATAATACATGAAATAGAGTTTTTGAATTAGGTAGTGAATGATTATTTATTATTATTTTTATATATAGACGTTAGTTACTATGGGAATGAAAGTAATATATTCTTTTTAAAGTATATATATTTATTTTAGGAAGGAGAAACGTGATATATATATATTTTTTTAATTAATATTTGAAATTGGATAAAAGAAAAATATATATATACGATTAGATGGAATGAAATAATAATTGTCTATTTTATTATTAATTCTTTTAGTTAAATTATTGTAGTTAATTGTATTTTGTTGATGTATTGTGTAGCAAATGTTATTATTATTGTTGTTATTGTTGTAGTTTAATTATTTACTTTGTTTGCTGTAGACTTGTTGTAGATTCATTATTACCAACTCTAGTTATGTATATGTTGTATTTTTGTTATTATTTTTATATTCTACGTCTGTTATTCTGTTCGTGTTACATTATTTGTCTTATCACTTACTGCGTCATTTTCATTTCCTGCGTTATCATTATTATTATCATCTTCTTCTTCTTCTTCTTCTTCTTCTTCTTCTTTTTGTTCTTCTTCTTCTTTTTGCTCTTCATCATCTTATTCTTATTTTCTTCCTATTATTATTTTTATTTCTTATTTTTATTCATATTCTTCTTCTTATGATCATTATTTCTATTCTAATTCTTCATCATCTTCTTCTTCTATTACTATGAATACATTGTAGTGTTTCTAATAGTGTGTGAACGATAGTTATTGATACTTGACCTAAACTATACTATATAAAAAAAAGATCATAACATTATCACACACACACACACACACACACAGCAGCAGCAGCATGGCAGGCCCGTGTGTGTATGCATGTATGTGTCTAATATATTTAAGTTTTCACCACTCCTCTTCTTCCTCCTCCTCCTCCTCCTCCTCCTCCTTCACCTGTACATAATATCGGGGTTCTTGACAGTATAGCGGGGTTACAGGTAATCAACTGGCTTGTTACCTGTTGATTGTGTACAAAAACAATATACTGTTTCAAACTCTCCCAGGTGAACTGTTTGTATTTAATTAACCTGTTTAAAAGTAAGGGTAAGGTAAGGTAAGGTAAGGTAAGGTAAGGTAAGGTAAGGTAAGGTAAGGTAAGGGTAAGGTAAGGTAAGGTAAGGGTAAGGTAAGGTAAGGTAAGGTAAGGTAAGGTAAGGTAAGGTAAGGTAAGGGTAAGGTAAGGTAAGGTAAGGTAAGGTAAGGTAAGGTAAGGTAAGGGTAAGGTAAGGTAAGGTAAGGTAAGGTAAGGGAAGGGAAGGGAAGGAATAGTTGTGTCTCCCCTTAGAAAACCCTTTATAGAAAATGGGGTATACTATTTTTTTTTTATTTATTATTGTTTATTAGATTAGTTATGTTGTGGGATGTGTTTTTTTGTGAGAGAGAGAGAGAGAGAGAGAGAGAGAGAGAGAGAGAGAGAGAGAGAGAGAGAGAGAGAGAGAGAGAGAGAGAGAGAGAGAGAGAGAGAGAGAGAGAGAGAGAGAGAGAGAGAGAGAGAGAGAGTCCCACTAATATTTTTTGTTTTTTTATCTTACCTGTTTATAATATTTCGTGACGGATCATAAACTTTTACTGAACTCTTACAACACACACACACACACACACGCACACACACACACACACACACACACACACACACCACTAATTGACTCACTACCCTCCCTCCTCCTCCTCCTCCTCCTCTTCCTCCTCCTCCTCCTCCTCCTCCTTCTATTAACAATCATTAACTATCTAACGAGGTAATTAAACTAGTCATTTTTTTCCCTTTACGTAGATATATTTAACAATACAGTAATCATTATACATCAATATTATGTTTTATTTTATATATTATTAGTGTATATATTTTTTATTGTTATTTTTCATTATTTTAGTCACTGGTTAATTCGCTCACTCTCTCTTTCCCTCACTCTCTTTCTCTTTACTTTCCTCCTCCCTTCCCTTACTTTTTTTCTCTCCATCCCTATCTTTCTCTCTACTTTCCTCCTCCCTTCCCTCACGTCTTTCTCTCCATCCCTATCTTTCTCTCTACTTTCCTCCTCCCTTCCCTCACGTCTTTCTCTCCATCCCTATCTTTCTCTCTACTTTCCTCCTCCCTTCCCTTACTTTTTTTCTCTCCATCCCTATCTTTCTCTCTACTTTCCTCCTCCCTTCCCTCACGTCTTTCTTTCCATCCCTATCTTTCTCTCTACTTTCCTCACATTATTTCCCTTCCTCGCCCTCTTTCTCTCCCCTTTCCTCCTTCCTTTCCTCTCCCTCTTCATCCTTCTCTCCACATTCTTCCTTTCTTTCCTCTCCCTTCTCCTCCTTCTCTCCTCCCTCCTCTTCCTCCTCTTCCTCTCCCTCCTGCCGGCGTTGCATCAGTACAAAATAAACACCTTGATGGTCTGTAGGTTTGTCTTCCCCGCGATCTTGGGTCCTAATTGTGACCTCCTCCAGGCAGTGTGGGCGTAGGATGTCTCTCAGGTCCTCCTCCTCCAAGGATACCGAAGGATACAACCGTCCTCCCAAGGTGTACCAAGTATTCTTCAGTGCCCCCTGCAGGATATTTTTTGGGAAGTTACTCCTCTCTCTCTCTCTCTCTCTCTCTCTCTCTCTCTCTCTCTCTCTCTCTCTCTCTCTCTCTCTCTCTCTCTCTCTCTTACTCACAGCCATTATGAGAACCCCGCCAGGACGCAGAAGGGTGATAAGCCGTTCTACCATGAGGTGAAACTCGACCTTGTCTGAAGTCACGAATTCAAGGCAAAGATTCGTCATTACCACGTCGTAGGAACCCCTGAAGAAGTAAGAAGTAGTAGTAGTAGTAGTAGTAGTAGTAGTAGTAGTAGTAGAAGTAGTAGTAGTAGTAGTAGTAGTAGTAGTAGTAGTAGTAGTAGTAGTAGTAGAAGTAGTAGTAGTAGTAGTAGTAGTAGTAGTAGAAGTAGTAGTAGTAGTAGTAGTAGTAGTAGTAGTAGTAGTAGTAGAAGTAGTAGTAGTAGAAGTAGTAGTAGTAGTAGTAGTAGTAGTAGTAGTAGTAGTAGCAAAAGATTATGACCAATATTTATGTGCTCAGCTAAACTTAACCTTACTTGATCTGACCTGACCTGACCTGACTTGACTTAACTTTCACCCTTTGACCTGACCTTAGCTTACCTGTGGCCGGGGGAGATGAGAGGGTTGTCCAGTTCAAGGTCACACGGGATAACCTCTTTGAAAGTTGACCTTAGCGTCGCCTCTATCTCACTCACACCTCTGAAACAACACACACACACACACACACACACACACACACACACACACACACACACACACACACACACACACACACACACATTTATTATTACTATTCTATTAATTTTATTTCTTATTTATCTATATTGGTTATTCTTGCTTTATACATATTTTTTTTTATATTTGAATTATTTGATCTTTTTATTTTATCTATTTATTTACTTTATTTGACCTGATGTTACGTGTCTATTACCTGTGGGGGTGGAGGGTAGACAGGTAGGTGAAGAACACTGACCAATCCAGTGCATCTTCCTTTCCCTCCATCCATGACCTTATCTCGTTCCTGTAAGTAAGTAATAATAATAACAATAATAATAGTAACACACACACACCCCCACACACACACACACACACA
>JAPQNM010000021.1:5060313-5082813 GCA_029783475.1 Metacarcinus magister | reverse complement strand
TTTCATCTACCAGTTTCTCTCATTGTAGTTATACAAAAAAAGTAAAAAAAAAGAAAAGTATATTATTAACTAGATACAAAACACAACTAGACTATATTACATTATATTATATTTACTTATATTTATTATTTATTTATCCTCCTTCCCTCTCCCTTCCCCTTCCCCTTCCCTTCCCCTCCTTAGATCATCCCGCCCCCCGAGTGGGAGCCCCGGAAGAAAGGTTACGACTTGAACGACCTTGACCTGACCATCCCCGCCCCCATCTGCCAGGTGGTGACGGGGAAACAAGGACTCTACCAACAGATCAACATTCAGAAGAAACCAATGACCGTCAAGGAATTCTGTGAACTGGCTAATAGTGAAAGGTGAGAGAGAGAGAGAGAGAGTAAGAAAGATAGTAATTGTATGTTTATATTTATCATTTGTCATTTATAAACTAACCTTAATTTCCTCTCCCCTTTCTTCCTCTCCTTACTCTCCCTTCCTCCTCCCTCCCCTTTCCTCTTCCCTCCCCCCAGGTACCGGACCCCGAAACACTCCTCCTATGAAGACCTGGAACGGAAATACTGGAAGAACATTACCTACGTCTCACCCATCTATGGAGCTGATGTGTCCGGCAGCATCACTGACCCTGACGTTAAGGTAGGAAAGAAGAGTATTATTATTATTTACACCATACTGAACCCTTGGAATTTTTGTGATTATCTTTATTGTAATTAATCTGGTTATTTTTACACCTGATTGTTCTCTTTTTGGTTTTGTTAAGTTAAGTTAAGGAGAGTTAGATACCGTTATGGGAATACATGCTAAATACTGACGGTTATTCTTAGTTATAGCGGTGTTTGGTATTGAAATTGTACGTCAAATAATATAGTATACATCTTTCTAATTCACTATAGAAATATATGCTAGATAGTAAACATTAATTCTAGTTATAAATAATGTCTTGTATCTAAATAAACCACCTCTATTTTATCCTTCAACTTAACATAACATAACCTAACCTAACCTAACCTAACCTAACCTAACCTTCCCATACTTAACAGGAGTGGAACATCAACAAGCTCGGCTCCATCTTAGACTACGTGAACGAGGATTACGGAATCAGCATCGATGGCGTCAACACTGCCTACCTCTACTTCGGCATGTGGAAAACTACCTTCGCCTGGCACACTGAGGACATGGATCTGTACAGGTAAGAACCAGAACAACCACACACACACACACACAATCACACACACACACACACACGTCATCTCCACACCACATCTCACTCACCTCCACCCTTCCAGCATCAACTACCTCCACTTCGGTGCCCCCAAGACCTGGTACGCCATCCCCCCAGAGCATGGTAGGAGGCTAGAGAGGCTGGCTAATGGTTTCTTCCCTAACTCCTTCAAAGCCTGCCCTGCCTACCTCCGCCACAAGATGTCTCTCATGTCGCCGCAGATCCTCAAGCAGTACTCCATCCCGTTTGATAAGGTGGGTAAGGGGGGGGAAGGGGTGAGTGTATGGGTGGATAAAGGGATGGGTTATTGTATGGGAAGGAGGAAGGTGAGAATGATAGTTATTTGATAATATAAATACCTGTCTTTTTTCTCTCTCTCTCCCTCTTTTTTGATTTACTAAAGAATGTTCACTTTTTATAATCATTTTTGTTTCTCTCTTACACCCTAACACACACACCCTCACACACCCTCACCCTAACACACCCTAACACCCTCTACCGCCCCTCAGATCACCCAGGAGCCAGGCCACATCATGATCACCTTCCCTTACGGTTACCACGCTGGCTTCAACCAAGGCTTCAACTGTGCTGAGTCTACCAACTTTGCAATGCCGCGCTGGGTGGAGTATGGCAAGAGGGCGACGCAGTGCCAGTGCCGGTGGGTGCCATGAGGGTGCCAAGGGATGGGTGGTGATGATGATGATGATGATGATGATGATGATGATAATTTTAATGTTTGTGTATTATTATTGTGGAGTTGAATTGTTGTATATGTTATTTTATTTTATTTGATTTATTTTATTATTATTTTATTATTGTGTTTTTTTGGTATCTATAGAAGTGATTTATAGTTTATTATTGTTATTATTGATGTTCTTCCTGTCTCTCCTTCCTCCTGTTTTTTTTATTTATTGTTAATTTATCTATATATATGTTTTTTTTTTCCTTCCATTTATACTTTCTTCTCTTCCTGTTGTCTCCTACCTTTACCTTTCTTCCTCCTCCTCCTATTCTTCCTTCAATCCTTCAAAAATCACCATCCTTCACCTCCTCCTTCCTCCTCCTCCTCCTCCTTCAAAACTCACCTTCCTTCACCCTTTCTTCCTCCTCCTCCTCCTTCAAGAGTGACCATCCTTCACCCTTCCTTCCAGTACTGACATGGTGAAGATATCAATGGACACCTTCGTCAAGCGCTTTCAACCTGAGAGATATGAGCTGTGGCTGGCCGGGAAGGATGTAGGACCCCACCCGGAGGACCCCACGCGATCCTCAGCGGCAGCCCAGCCCTCCCTCAACGATATCCTATGCAACAAAAAGTGAGTGTAGGACCTTATTTCACTCCTATCCTCTTTTTTTTTTTTTCTCTCTCCTTACTCCTTACTCTCTTTTTATTTATTTATTTATCTTTTTTTTAGGGTACTGGCTAAGGGACAACAAAATACCCTTTCCTATCTATCTATGTATGTATGTGTATATATATGTGTGTGTGTGTGTGTGTGTGCGTATTGGTGGTTACTGCATCTTGTCCTATGCCTGTGTGTACATATATATATAAATAGGTGATATTAATGCCTTCTATATAATTTTTTCCTGCCTGCTTGCTTGGTTGGGTGCGGTGTTATGTTGTTTGTTTGTTTGTTTGTTTGTTTATAATGCTTGTCCGGCTACTGAACCATTTATCCGCAGCTGAAAAACACAATTGTAGCCGTAAACTAGATTATTATTATTATTACTATCTAGTTTTAATATATCTTGTTTGTCGTTCTGCATTCACTTGTTTCGTTTGTGTTCTGTTTTGATTGGAGAGAGAATATAACACTCGCTCCGTTCCTTCTCGTGACCTTGAACACCGATGAAGAGTGACTAACAATGGCTCTGGATCAAAGAAAATGGAACCGAGACAACACAACTCACACCGTAAACTAAACTAAACTGGAACAAATTATACTCATAGTTTTAAAAATATTGTTACGCCAGTGTTACGGGTTCTTTTTTACTCCTTTTCTGTGGACTCGTTACGATAAAATTCTGGTAAGATAATCACAGGCCTTCCGTCACCAACCTCTTTCACTCACCTTCTTCGGGAGACTCTGTATCACCTAAGTCTTAAATCTAATGTACCCAGAGTGTTTGGCAAAGTAAACAAGTCAGACAAGCTTCTTTAGTTTATTTAAATAAGCTCACCCTGAAATGGAATGATCATTAAAAAACTCACACACCATTCACTCGCTAACCTGGCTATAAAGAACTTAATTGTAAACCTTAAGATTCCTTACTGTACTCACGACCTTCCTACTCTCAAGGAAGTAGTGTGTGCGGGCGTGCACGTAGGTGCAGCGGGCGTGGGCGGCGTCCGTGGGTGTAGCGGGCGTGGGTTGTGGGTGGGCACACGTGGTATCCAGATACACGTCTCCTTCTGTCCTTCCACATGCTGTTTCTGCAAAGAAACTCCACCACAGACTCCACCTCAACTCCAAACACAACTCCACTCTTCCACCTCAGGTTTCTCTACAAAGAAACTCCACGTAATCCCTCGCTCCACCTCTGCAAATCCCAGTCCACCTGACGATGCGATATTGCAAGGAAATGCGAGAAATATACGTGGAAAAAGACTCCACCCCCCAACCTTTGACCTAACTCCACCACTGCGCCAGCCAGACTGTCCTGTCTCCACCGCCCGGGGCAGCGGGGGTCGCCAACACACCTGGCCCGGGTCACCGGCTTGCCACAACCCCAGTTTAACATGCGCGTAATTATTACACATGATGCAGCCATCCCCACCATCACCGAGTGACGCTTACATGCTAAAATGTCTTCCAGCCCGATAATACCCCCAATGGATATAATGTAATCTGGATTCTACCCACGCTCCTTGTCTGAAGTACTGGAATATGATTGGAGGCGGCACGGGATGTCCGTGACGTCAGAGGAATATACCACGCTTGTAGCGTCGGCCTGGGTCACGTAGACCAAACATTCCTAAGCCATGACGTAGCTGCCTCTGTCACGTAGGCTCAAAACTCCACCCATGACAACCAGAATGGAGTCAATAAGGAAATGCATCAATTATAAGGTTTCTAAACACACACACACACACACACACCAGAAACCCGCGAAGACTGTATGGCGTTTATATTTAACTTGTTCCGTAAACCCGAGTGGTGGTAAGGTTGCCGGATGAATGGTTCTGTAGCAGTGCCGGCCAGTGGTGATGGATGCTTGTTTAAGTCTATTTAAGTGTGCTGGATGTAAGGTGTTAGTGAAGCTAGTACCAGGCTAGGTTTTGGGGTGAAGAGTAAACATTATAGTGAACCTTTAGTGATGTTAATGGTGCTTGGCTAAGGAATGTGGTGTCTTGATCCTCCTTAATGATTCCTTGGTGCTCTGTGTGTGTACCTGTGCTTGTGCTTGTGCTTGTTCCTGTGTGTGCGCGTGGGTGTGTATGCGCCTGTAGCTAACGGTAGTCCCCCTGCAGGCCGTGTGTAAGCAGCCAGACAGATCCGCCTGCAGACACTGTTGGGCTAGAAGCAGTGGCTGTGGGTCTGGATGAGGTATTCATCCTCAACCTGTCTATACCGCACGGTGTCTATTCACGACCACTCTCTGCTACCCCCTCTGTCTCCCCTGTCCCTGCCTACCTCCCCTTCACCCACCAGCAGGAACAACACTCATCCGCACGTCAGCGTCACCTCACATCACGCTCACCCACCTTCTTCCCCGCCCCCGCCGCTGACCGTGGGGCCCGGCCGTGGGTGGGGCACCAGTGTGACACCTGTGGCACTGTGGTGAGCCGCACCGCCTACCACAGACACGTGTCACAGCACATCAATAAAGATGTCAAGAGACTGGCGGAACACTTCTGTGACGTCTGTTTAAAGTCATATGCATCCAACAATAACCTGAAAAAACACTGCAAGAAGATGCATTACAATTACAAACCCTCTGCTCCACCCCCAGCCCTTGCCCTTGCCCCTGCCCCTGCCCAGCCTCGCAGGGACAAGGTTCACCTCCCCCAACCCTCGCCTTCCAGTGACTATGGTTCCCTGAGTCCCAGTTCCCAGTACTCTGACTCCTCGTCCTCAGCCTCTCCCTTCCCCTGTGCCGGCATCCTTTCACCCCCTCAGTGTGCACCGGGTAGAGAGTGTAGGAGTAGACGTAGAAGTAGTACTAGTAGTAGTGACACTAACACTAACACTAACCTTCCTAGTCTGTCCTTCCATGCTGGCTTACTCCTTCCTCCAGACATTACCGTCACAGAGGTGTGGGAAAGGCCCGCTAAGAAAGGCCCGGTCCTTAAGCCACCCCAGGCCAAGGTAAACCCTGAAATACTGGCCCTGGTGGATGAGTGTGGGCCTCCCTCCTTTGACTGGCCTGCCGTCATGGCCTCCAATGACCCTGAGCTGGGCACGTTGGTGTCTATTAAGGAAGAGTCAGACCACTTCACCCTTGACCTGACCCCACCGCGCAGCAAGACCATTGACACCTGTGTAGGCCTGGACGTGGGTCAGCCCTCGCCTGACCCTGACCTCGAGGCAACACTACTGGACAAGATAACCTTTGAAGACCTTGAGGGTGACATTATTGAACTGTGTGTGGAGGGTCCGGGGGAACACCACACACCCACACGCGCACACACACCACGCACACAACTGGGGGAGTGTGCGGGTGGTGAGGGAGGCAGCACCAGGCAGGAAGGGTGTACACAAGCAGAGTGTGGTGACGCTGGCCGTGAAAACCCAACCGCAGTCAAAATTCACGTTAATTCCGACGGTCGCTGTGACTCTGAGGTGCAGGTGAAGGGTGAACCTAAGCCAGTATTGGCGGAACACATCACCAAAACACACTCACAAGGATCACCAACACACACACCAACACCACAGCACCAAGAACCTCCCTCCATGCACGACATATACCACAGTCTACTGCTGGAGATGGAGTGTAAAGATGTTAGTGTGTCACCCTGCGTCAAGGTCACACACCAGGACGAGGAGGCAGTAGCAGGAGCAGCACCAGAGACACACGACACACACCTCAACACCCAAGACTCCTCCTACACAACCTTAGTGAATTTCCCGAAGGAGGAGAGTAAATGGCAGGATCACTTTAATCATGATTGCCAAGGTCTGATGTGTTCCTTGTGTGCTATGCTGTGGCAGAACTTAGAGGCAGAGGAAGACTGCACACACCCTATAGACATGGATATTGTCTCTGGTCATTCATCCACCACAGAGGAAGAGGAGGAGGAGGAGGAAGAGGATGAGATAATAGAAGAAGAGGAAGAGGTGGTGTTGGTATACGAGCCTGGACAAGGAAACGCAAACTGTACTTCCTGTAATACTGTTAACCTTCCAACTATGTTTAAAATCTCCTCTACCGGCACTATAAGAAGGGTTACAGAGAGTACAACACCTAACACTACACACCCACTACACACATACAGTGCTAGGAAACATACACGAACTGAACCCTTACCAGCAAACACACACACACAGAGACTTACACTAACACACACACCACAACAACAACAACAACAACAACAACAACAACGACGAGTCCTGTGCCCATCTACTCACAGCACTAAAATAAGAGATACAACACAGTATATTCACAGTCAAACAGTAAAGAACTTGCCCAGACCCACTGCAACACACACAGTAAATAAAAAGTTCAATGATATCTCTCACACACAACACAACCTATTAGTAAATGTGAAGAAACCATTACCTTCATCTATAACTGAGAGGAGAGTCACGCCCACCACATCACAACCATACCACACACACCCTAGCACATCAAAACACACTAGTACTAATCCAAGACCACCACCACCAACCTCACAGCCACAGCACAGAGAGACATACACAAGGAATCACAAGAAATTACTGCCACTTACCACCACAAGGAACCAGAGAGAACCACTACCACTGACCACAAGAACAACAATTATGAAAGACTTCGCCCACATTATTCACAATCCTTCCATCACTATCAGATGGCAAGACAATACTACCACAGCACCTACCACCACCACCACCATCACCACACGTCCACCACCACCGCCGCCAAAGATCAAGGCAGCCACAGCGCGTAGGAAGGCAACGCAAGGCACCAGGAACATTATAAAAGACACCGTACCATCGCAAACCAAAATTAGGAAGAAAAATAGTGCACAGCCAGTATTGAAGAGAGTTATACAAAGGGAACTATTTAAACCAGTCCTCCCTGATGCTGTAACCAAGAGGAAGTTATTGCTACCTACCCCTCAACACCCACAACCCCAACAGTCCCCTAAGAGCCAGCATACAGGCCCAGCACAAACACAAGGCCTTCTCAATGCTGTAACCAAGAGAAAGTCATTGCTACCTACCCCTCAACACCTCCCACAACCCCAGCATTTCCCTAAGAGGCAGCATACAGGCCCAGCACAAGTACAAGGACCACCGCAAGCACCGCCACAAGCACAAGGACCACCGCAAGCACACACCAGACCACTAGGAGAAGGAAACTCGCAATGGACTTGTGTATTGGTCCCAGATGCTACGAATAGTCCCAATAGTGTCAAGGTATTATTGGTTCCACAGGCTCCTACCGCCACGCAAGGATGGAATAACCGGTAGGGTGAAGGAGGCGGTGAAGTGACACGTTTCCGACTCAATTTCACGTTCAAGGTCGTTCAGAATTTGTTTAGGTTTTATTTTGGAGTCTTTTTCTACCGGTATGGAAAGTTTTTTTATTATGATTTGACGGTAACGGATGATTACTCTCTCTCTCTTGGGTGTCATTTTTTGTGTCTTTGCGGATGTGAATGGAAAGGCGGATGTGATCGGATGAGTATTCAGTAGTGTTATAAAGGCATTGAAATCACTTAATTCCACACCATAGATTATTATTATTTCTTCGTAGTGTTTATTTATTTATTTATTTTTTCTTGACTTTCCCTGGGTTGTTTATACCTGGAAATTACCTGGAAAATTACTTTGGAAATTACTCTACTACTAACCACCTCACCTCACCTGTACATTAATTAACACAATGTAATGCTTGACTAATACCTGTTTCTACCTAACCTAACCTATCAATGTGAGTTTATCTTCAATTACACATCCTTATAATTCTTCTACATTTCTACACTATATTATCCTATCTTCTCGTACTCTCTCCCTCAGCATGCCCACTGTGCTCAACTTTGTAGCTTGTGTTGGTAGGAGTAAGCATGACTACACTTTTCTACTTTATTTCTCTGTTATTTAGTGTCCCTCCCAACGCACTCCTTAACGCATCCCTCCCACGCACCCCTTTTCAACGCAGCCCTCCCTTAACGCACCCCTCTCGCATCCTATTCAGAGTGTGTTAGTTAAGTTTCAATTCATTCCAATGCTTCTTGCAGTGTTGTGTTGTGTTGTGTGGGTGACTTGTGAAATTGGTTACAATATTATAATTAGTTGTATTTTTATATTTATTTATTTATTTTATCAATTGTTATTATTTATTTATTTATTTATTTATTTTTTTTTTCATGGAAGAGAGTGAAGAGTTAGTTAGTTAGTCAGTCAGTCAGTAGCATTTGTTTTGTACTCAGGATATTATTTTGATCTCATCTGATATACCTCATTAGGATATATATGATTAGGAAGTGTTAAGTTTGCATTCTATATTTACCCTTTTGTTTATCATTCTGTTATATGTGATTCAATCCCTTTAATAGAGGAAGGAATACTGTGTTGTTGATCAGAAATACTTATGTTACGTATTTCAATAAGAGAATTGGATCTGATTCTGTAGGGCTGTGATTGCAGATACATATATAAACATACTTATAGATAATTCACTTTATGTACCAATTAATGCTAATCACATGGTCTTAGTTACCACTTTCATGCTATTGAGAGAATGTTAGAAGCATGTGTAGCTAGGTATTTCATCTCAGGATTTATGGAAAACTCAGCAGGAAATGTTGAGAAAAGGTTATTGAAAGCTATCACTAATTACTTGGCACTTGAAAGGATATAGTTGCTTCCTTTATACTTGAGTGCCATAGTGAATGTGGCACTACTATTACTATTACTACTACTACTACTACTATTACTTAACCCAGTGATCTCAGTGACAAAACTGTGCTAGTGGAAAAAAAAATAAAAATGTTTGGTTGTATGAAATGATTAAAGCCTGTTCTAAGGTTACTCTTTTTTATTCGTTTATTTGTTTATTTTGTTTACTTATAATCAGTGTTGTGTTGCATTTTGACCCCTCAACCCCACCCCCCCCTCTCACCCTCACACCCACACGCCCTCACACACCTTGCTTCCCCCCCCTCACCTCCCCTCACCTCACCTCACCTGCCCAAGTAAGTGTTTCATGGTTAACGTTTGAAAAATACCTGTGTAGTTAGTTAATTAGTACCTGTTCACCTTAATTATCTACCTCCTCCTGTGTAGCATCTTTATCCACTCTCCTCCCTTCCTCTCCTTTACTCATTCTTGCTATTCCTGTTCTTTAGTTTGTGTATATATGTTGTTCTTTACTAACTAACTTGTATTTTTTTTATTGTATGTGCATGTGTATGTTGCTATGCTGTGCTGTGCTGTGCTGTGCTGTGCTGTGCTATACTAATACACCTTGAACCACTGTCTGTCTGTCTGTATGTCTGTATGTCGTTTTAAATGTGACTTTCCTATTTGTATTTGTATTGTGTTAAGAAATTATTATTATTATTCATTGATTTCCTTCATTATTCACTTCCATTATTATCCTGGAAGTGAGAAAAAATAGATTAACTTTATTTATTCTTTATTAACAACAACAACAGATGAATGGGAGGAAGAAAAAAAAAATTAAATAAATAGAAATAATATCAATGTTAAATCTTCCTTCCGTCACTTTCACGAGAGACGAGAACATGGCATCACCCACTAACCCCTCCCTCCCCCCCCAGGAACGTGACACCCTCCCCCCTCATTGAGCAGCTCCTCCGACAGTCCCCCAAGAAGAAGAAGGTAAAGAGGCACCCCATCCACCAGAACAAGAACGAGGGTGAGTTAATCTTCCACGGGGAGGAGGTGGATGAAGAACTGTCACAGGTGCTGGAGGACATCTACTCCAAGGCCGGCGAGTCCTGTAAGTCACCTGGGATGTTTGGAAATAGGATATGTGGTGAGAGGGAAGGATTTTCAGACAGACATACATACACACACTTGTTGTTGTTGATCTGTGGTGGAAGGGAAGGATTCTAGACACACACACATATATACACACACATATACGCACACATACTTCTTGTTGTTGTTATGTAAAGCTAGTTTGGTTTTTTATATATATTTAAAAGTGTTTCATTTCTCTGTGTTTATTTATTTTATGTAGAGTTTTAATAGAGAGACAAAAAGGTGATGATCGCAATAGAATAAGATTAATTCAGATTATTATTATGTAGTCATAGTAAGATTCTATAGTTTAAACTGATATTAACGATGATAATTAAGTCGTTTAACCTCTTACCATCCCTCCTTAACAGACTCCACACTCAATGACAACCCAGAGGGAGAATCAGGCAAACGTAAGCGGTCAATCTCCACCAGTTTACTCTCCAAGAAGAAGCGACTGGACGGGGAAGGTTCAACAGATGAGGAAGGAGACCCGCTGCAGAAGGAGTTAGGTAACGCCGTCACCCACTTAGCCGGGGCACTTACCGAGGAAGTGAAGGTGAAGAAGCCAGCCAAGCCAAGGAAGCCAAGACAACCAAGACCACCTAAACAAAAGCCAGTGAAGGTTAATTTCCCTCTCCCGCCTCTACGCACCTTCCAATCCAAGGTCGCTGTGGATTTGATACAGAAACTACAGATGGCTGGGACTACCATTAGCCGACCAGCAACATCACCGCACATACACGCAATGCAATCCTTTAAGTCGCCTATGAAGATCCTCCCGTACCCCCAGGCCGGGCCATCCATCGGGACAGTGTACAGCCGCGTCCCCAAGAAGGTCGAGTTACTAGCCAAGAAAATGTTACCGCAATCATCATCCGTGTCTGTCCACTACAAGCCGGCGGGAGGCCCTTCCAAGGTGCTCATCCCTGGCACCTCAACCATCATCATCCGGAAGAGTGTGCCAAAAGGGCGGCCAATAAAAACGAAAGTCTTCACACAGATGACCCGGAATCAGCCTCTCATGTACAAGGGTGCCCACATGCCACACCTACAGAAGGCTTTCCCTAACGCTACCTTCTCACAGATCCAACAGAAGCAACAGATTATGCGCGGGATGACCCAAGGCGCTAAACTAGATGGCTCCGGTGAGATTGTCTGCACCCCGGACCTACAAAGCATACTAGCATCCGTGGCAGCTTATGAAAGTGCCACCACCAGTGCCAACACCACCACCACCACTACTACAACTACCTCCAATGGTGTATCCGCAGAGATCCTCAACACCGATCTAGCCCCAGAGGAACCGACATCACCTCAACCCGAAGCGGATGACTCCCTCTCAGAAGCCTCGGATGATCTAGAACCCCACCTGAGTCCCCCAACCTTGCAGGACCAGACGGAGCAGATTGCCACCACAGATAAGAACACGGATGACGAGGGTGAGATGCCAACGCTAGAATCATCCACTCAAGACGACTTTCACCCATTAATCTCATCCGTGGAGAGCTACCACCACCACCACCACCACACCGCCACACCATTGCAGATCCCAAGCCGAGAGACAGTGACAGCATTTATTGAGAAACTAGAATCTGGTGCTGTCGAACATTCAGGAAACACATCACCACCACAACAACAACAACAGGAACAACAGCAACAACAGCAACAGCAACAGCACTCCAGCCCACACCAAGAATACGACTCAACATTAAGACCACACTATCCCTTCTCACCATCACAAGAGAGGGAAGAAGAAGAGGAGGATCACCATTTACAACACCAAGATGCACCACTACTAGAACAGCAACAGCACCAACATCAGCATCACCACAGCACCTCACCAAGCCACCAAGAGATGTTAATTAGTCCCCAATACCCACAGACATACAGTACCCAACCCCAACCCACCTCCCCACCTATGCATTCTGAGGTTACAGTACCCACATACCCACAAACCTCCCCACCCATGCATTCTGAAGTTACAGTGCCCACATACCCACAAACCTCCCCACCCATGCATTCTGAGGTTACAGTACCCACATACCCACAACCATCACTTCCTATACCCATGCATTCACAGATAGGAGAGTTACCACAGAGCCAGTCCCTTCCACACCCACACGCAGACCCACACCTCCCCCCTACCATGGAGTCCCCGTTTACCCTCCACCACCACCAGTCCCCCTTACCTACATCACCCTTAACCTCACACTCCCCTCTCGCTCACATGGTCTCACCCCTACACACCTCCCTAACCCCACCTCACCCCCAGCTCCTCCCCCAGCCAGAGACACACCCCATGGCGCACCTACAGTCACAGCTCCATCCATCCATCCCTGTATCACCCCATCAGTCCCTGCATATGTCTTTACCCCTACAGCCCCCTACACTCCCCCAGCAAACACCACATCATACAGTATCATCACAAATGTCCTTCCTCTCACCTGATATCCCTGAAGCCTCGAATCCACCCCAGCCAAGGTTCAGTCACAGTCCTGAATCTCAAGCTGTGTCCAGATAAAGGAAGATTTCAGTCAATCAAAAGCGTACAAATTGATGATAGATGTAAGATTCCCTTTAGGTAGTGAGGTGAATGTATAGAGTGTTAGGTTAGGTTAGGTTAGGTTAGTAAGTGTCCTGTGTTTAGGGTTCTTGCTCTGCACATTATTTCTTAAGTAGGTAGGGTTGATAATGGCTTTTGAGGTTGAGTTCGCTTACTTTCCGTTGCATTTGAAGCCGTAGCTCGACAGAAAGAATTGCAAACATGTGGAGTGGAGTGGTATGGGGTCGGAATATTAATGCAGCTATTATGTTTACGAAAATGATAATGGTAGTGAAAATTTACACCAGTACCATTTATTAATATGTCTAGCAGCCATCTCTAGTCTGACCCAACACCCAGAGAGGCAAGGATGGGTGTGGTGTAGCGGAGAGAGCAATGCAGGTCACCCACACCCACACCCACCCACTCACACCCGCCCACCCACACCCGCCCACCCATATCCGAGGGAAACGTAAACACATGATGATTTAATAGCCAAAGGAATCTACTACTACCTCTGTGGAAGGCTGCTCCACTTTTGTTTAAACTCTTTTCAGTATTTTGAAAACTTATCGCCAAGAAGAAATAATAAAATAAAAAGGAAATTGAGTTCTGGAATCCCGTGTTTGTGCTTTGAATTATTTTGAAAACTTAACGCCAAGGGGATTAAAAAAATAATAAAATGAAAGGGAAATTGCGTTCTTGCGTCCCGTGTGTGTGTGTGTTTTCAACTGTTTCACCGCATGTGTTGTTTTTGGGATGTGTTTGGTGTTTGATTATGAGGTTAGGCAATGGTTTTGTGATTTGTTTGAGGCAGATATTGTTTGTGTTAGTGAAAGAGTGTGTTAGGAAGGTTGGCGGGTTGGTAGTAACCTTATCTGTGTAATGATCTCAAGATAACTAATGATAGGTTAATTATGTTTTGTTGCTCTGTCAATAATTTGCTGATGTTGAGATATGATTTATTTCCAAGTTAAGTGGAATGCTGCAACACTGATGATTTGTTAAGTGTACATAGATGACTATATCACTGTTCATTATCTCTCTCAGTCCATATACAAGATGCTTATCACAATCACCTTTTCATCACTACTAATTGCAATATAGAATAAGACTTCCCGCTATCAAAACATACATCAATTCGATAATAACTTAAAACTTGACTATTA
This sequence comes from Metacarcinus magister, assembly GCA_029783475.1. Classification (NCBI taxonomy): domain Eukaryota; kingdom Metazoa; phylum Arthropoda; class Malacostraca; order Decapoda; family Cancridae; genus Metacarcinus; species Metacarcinus magister. The sequence goes on along the minus strand of JAPQNM010000021.1, from coordinate 5,068,734 downwards.
CTATTATTATTATTATTATTTATACGTATCTTAGATTACGGACATTTTTTTAAGTATGTTTCACGTTGAATTATCGGGGCATTTTTTGCACTTCCTCTTTCCCTCCAGCTTGATGAGATGCGTTCAGTACAGGAACTACATCATTTTAGCCCCAACATAGCACCACATGACCTATGATGTCTGGCGCTGACCTGATTCACATAAATTCACTTGCTCGCTCACTCCCTTGCTCATTTTACCCCATAACTGACAGCCTTGTATTCCTGTGTTGTACTGTTTGGCATAATGTTGTTTTATTTAATGGTTTATACCTTAGAGGAAGAGTGACTGAAAATTGTACCAGATTTTGAGTGATATTAATGTTGGGTAATGATGGAAGAAAAAAGTCCAGGTTATTGTAATTGGAATGTAAAAAAAGATTCACTAGATATGATATTTTTTGATAATTGGATAATTTAACTTAACTTCTCTCACATCAAAGGGGTGTGTATGTATGTGTGTGTGTGTGTGTGTGTGTATGTATGTATGTATGTATGTGTGTGTGTGTGTGTGTGTGTGTATATGTTTGTCGGTCTCCACAATACACAGCTAATTTTATATATAAAGTAAAAAAAATAAAAATAATCGGCATACATGGAGAGTCAAAATCACCCTTCCATGTCTTATTATCTGGCGTTAAATCAGATCACGAGAACATCTTATCACGAGCCTCACTAAAGACGTTCTATTAGTTGTGTTTTGAGTTGAACCTTTGCACTGTTGATGTGAGAGAGAGTAGAAAGGGAGGAAGGATTATTATTGACAGTGACCCAGCGCTGGTGACAGTAAGCTGAGGTCATTCCAATGTGAAGGAACAGGAATAGGTTATTATAAGTGACAATTGAGATGGTGTATTACCTTATTTATGGATTTATTAAGTATTTGGTTGGCCAGTGGTGGTCTTAGCATCTAATTCTATTACTATCTATATTAAGTCAATAATGCATACAGTGAGTGTAAGACATTTAAAGATAGTTTTAAAAAAGAGAGAGAGAGAGCACATCTATATCTTCTTTTTGTTATTTTTAATCTTGCATTCACTGACTGTGCCCATAATACAGAAATAATTAATGTTATTTATTGGCAGACATTTATCACAACCCACAAATCTGTACATAATGATCCTGTCACACATTTCATTGAAGAATAATCAACTTTACAAAATGCTTGTCTATTATACCCTGTGTGTCGCCCTAGTACTGATGATAATGATAATAATATGATAATATATATTTTATTTAGTCTTTGTGTAATACAGAAAAGAAACTTGCTTTGGATTGGGCTCTTACTTCTTTTTTAAGGAACATACTTATACAACTACAGGATATACATGATGTGAAGAGAAGCACATCCCACATAGCTAAGTCTAAATAAATCAATATTGACTCAAAGGGACTAAGGGAGGTGTTCGAACCCTTCCCTCTGAGACTTGGGATTAATATGCAAGGAAACGGCAGACAAGAATATTATATATGTATTTATCAGGCGCCTAGCATTGTGTGTGTGTGTGTGTGTTACGTGTTACAAGGTAGGTAAAGGAAGTTCCAGCTTAAAGGTAGGTAAGTAAAACTCTGCGTGTGTGAAATATTAGTTATCAGTGCGGGGCTAGAAAGTAATGTGTGTGTATTTACCTAGTTGTGGTTTACGGGAGGGGAATAATCTTATGGTGTGTGTAGGTAATGCATAATGAGTTACTATTTATTCCTTAGTTTAGTCATTTGTAGTGAGGGTACACGTTAATAAATAAATTCCCTGGTGTTCCCCCCTCACGATTCATATAGTGCGGGAAAATATTTACAACGGCATCACTTTTGGATAACCAAACATATCTTCTAAGGCTCTATACTGTATTTTGTTTCCATCTCTGTTCCCTGATCTGTATTTCCATTAATTACATACATTATTTCCTACTCATTTCTTGTTATATCCTCTCCACTTTCTCTAAATAATATAAGTGTTTCAATTCCTTACTGACAACTGTTTGTTTACATCTGACTCGAGTGGAAGTTGAATTGCTGTCTGTAATTAAGAGAATAAAAACACATTAATTACGACATAGGGCGAGACAACATCAACATGTCCTTCATCACAGGTAAGGGAAAGGATAAATAACCTTAGTAATTATATAAGACATAGTCAACATGGTTTTAGCAAGGGGAAGTCCTGCCTGACAAATTTATTATCCTTCTATAGGAAAGTATTTGAAACCATAGATAAGGGGGACGAGTATGATATAGTTTATTTGGACTTGAGTAAAGCCTTTGACAGAGTACCCCATAGGAGACTGTTAAGTAAAGTCAAGGCTCATGGCATAGGTGGGAAGTTACTAGAGTGGATTAGGGGATGGCTTACTAGTAGGGAACAGAGGGTACAGATTAATGGGAAGAAATCAGAATGGGGTAATGTCACTAATGGGGTACCACAAGGATCAGTACTAGGACCATTGTTATTCATAATCTATATAAATGACTTAGAGACAGGAATAAACAGTGATATCAGTAAATTTGCCGATGTCACAAAGATAGGAAGACCGGTAAAGAATTTAGATGATGCTAGGATGCTGCAGGATGACTTAAATAGGCTGTACGAGTGGTCAGAGAAATGGCAGATGCAGTTTAATGTTAACAAGTGTAGCATTATGAGTGTAGGTAAAGGTAATAGGTCTGTAGACTACATATTAAATGACAATACCTTAGGAAAGTCATATAGTGTGAGGGACTTAGGAGTTGAAATAAGCAGTGACTTGCGCCCCAGGGAACAGTGTATTATAGCTAGAAATAGAGCCAACAAGATAATGGGATTTATTAGTAGGTGTGTGACAAATAGGAGTTCTGAGGTCATTCTGAGGTTGTATTTAGCGCTAGTAAGACCCCACTTAGATTATGCAGCTCAGTTTTGGTCCCCTTATTATAGGAAAGATATAGGCTCCTTGGAGGCAGTCCAGAGAAGAATGACCAAGATGATTCAGGGGCTGAGAAATTTACCCTACAAAGATAGGTTTAAACGTCTTAATCTCCACTCCCTAGAGAGAAGGAGGGCAAGAGGGGATTTGATTAAGGTTTTCAAATGGGTAAAAGGAGTTAATAAGGGTAACATTGATCAGGTTTTAGAATTTAGTAGTCAGGATAGGACACGTGGAAATGGGTACAAGCTAGAAAAACTTAGATTCAGGACAGACATAGGTAGATATTTGTTCACTAACAGAGTGGTGAACGATTGGAATAGGTTGGGTAGACACGTAGTAAGTGGTGAGTCAATAGATAGCTTTAAAAGACGGTTGGATCAGAGTATGGATAGGGATGACAGGTGGGATGGCTAAATATTAGATTATTCCAAAGGTGGGGGGCAAGGAGCTGCCTCGTTTAGGTCATTAACTGGCCTCTTGCAGTCTCCTCATTTCTTATGTTCTTATGTTCTTATAAGGTGTAAGGGAAGGGAAGTTGAGGGTCATAATTACGTGTTTATTCCTAATAAGTGTTTACCTAGTCATGCTTACCTAGTCATCATTAGTGACGGAATAAGAAGAAATCTTCTTATCGTGCCCTCACCTCCACTGACTGTGCCAGCCTCACTAAATTGCTATACCCAAGTGCTTATCATACCTAGTCTTAAAAGCGGCCATACACGGTGCTGTGACCACTTGGTTCCACTTGCAACACAACACACTCACCTTCATCTCTATCCTTGTAGGTCGTCATGGCCTAACACTTCTTTTACTATACCTAACACACAATAATTAACACTCTTGGATGTAAACAAATAATTACGGTGTTTTTTTTCTCATTTTGTCATTGTTTTTTCCGTTTTTCTTTTTTCTGTGGCTTATTTAGGGTTTACTTTCGGTTTGAATAATTTTTATATATTCTATTCTATGGTTTATATTGGTTTGATTTCATTATTATTGCTTTATTCTATTATTTGATTTTATGATTGACCTTAGGAATAAACATTTTTCATGAAATAAATACGAATCAAATATAACAAATGTTTATGTAGGTAACAGTTAGGTATTGCAGACGATTTTTTAAAGTATATATAATTGCTTTCCTGTGTATAATAATAATCTCAATTTTGGTTTAATATATACGTGACCCACCAGCCAACGCACGGCCGCTGTCCACCACCCAGCTGTGCCTGCTGAAACTTGTTGATGTTCTTATATTAGGTTACTTACACTTAACAGGTAATGTTTTCTTTATATCCCTCCACTATTAATGGTGAAGAATGATGTTTTACTGCTCCTCCATCCCTCAAAATGACATGTAGAGGAACAGGGAAGGTTTAAAACGAAGAAATATTATCACCAGGTATGAGGTCCTGTCTGGCTGCTAGCGATCACAAAAAGAAGTTAGTTACTACCTTATTACACCTTCCCTGGGCCCTGCCAACCCCTGCCGCCCTTCCCTACAGGTACTACAGGGCCACACTCACCTCTCCTTTTCCCCTATATCATTAACCGTTGGCGCCAGTAGGCTTATGGAGGCACAGATGGACTTGCCTCGCCTGTTATTTGGCGTAGGTTATCAGATTTTTTCCTTGTGATTAGGGACAAGGTAACATGTTGTCCAGGATCTTCCATGTGTATATGTGAGGGAAGGTGAGGTGATGGTTTTAATTACCTGTTAACTCCTAATGAGGTGTGCATACTTTATTCTCATTAACTCACTCACTCACTCTCTTAAATAATATTGCTATTATAGATTATTTGTTATTATAGATTTACGTAATTTTCAGACATTCAGCTAATGATGCATGGTTTTGGGGACTGCCGTAAGCCCCTCCCGGAGACAGCAGGAGTGATTGAGTCCATTGTACACCAGCAGATGACTGTCTTCCTTCACCTGGTAAGTATTGGGGGTAAAAATGAGGTTTTATTCACCCACGTATAGTTTCCTGACATGTACAGACTCCTAATTACCATGTACAAACTCCTAATAGATGAAACAATTAATAGGATTCATGCATTATCTAGGAACAGGACATATCATTATATACCTAATCTTAAATCAAATTGTAGAAATACTTAAACACACATAGTTACTTACACAATATTAACAATGCAAGATGTATGTATGTATGTATGTATGTGTGTGTGTGTATATATATTTACCTTTCATACTATATCAACCTAACTAACACCTTCTTTAAAATAATATTCACAACACAACACTTACACTTAAATCAGACTTATCAATCATCTTTATCTTAATTCTTTACTTTACATTTCTTTAATAATAATCACAACACCTTATACTTATACTTCTTTTAATAATGATCCTAACACTCCTTGCTGCTGCCCTCTCCCCCCCCAGGCCACAGATATAGCTGAGCAGCGAGGGATGAGGGTGGTGGGGCCGGAGGATATATTGTTTGTGATGCGGCGAGATCCACTCAAGCTGCAGCGCCTCGTTCACTACATGGGTGAGGGAATGCACCTCTCTATCCTTCGCTTTTATTGTTATTATTATTTATTTTGTAAACGAATGCATCTCTGTATTTCTCTTTTGTTTTATTGTTTTTTATTGTTATTATTTATTTTGTTAGTGAATGCATCTCCTTTATTATTTTTTTAATTAATGTTTGTTGATTCGCTTATTGTTTTTATTTTGTTAGTTGTATGGTTAGGTTTTTATTTTAATATTTTTTTCTGTTTTCGTCGTATATCTCCTTCTCTTTCGTCTTTTCTGATTCTCTTGTTTCATTACTACTACCACTACTACTACTACTACTACTACTACTACTACTACTACTACTACTTCTACTACTACTACTACAACTACAACTAGAGTCTTAATTTCAGGCGTACGAGACCTATACCAGAAGACCCGTACCAGCACCTCCGCCTTGCCTACTGGAGACCTAACAGAGGCGGCCGGGGAGGTGCAGCAACCCGAGATATCACGTAAAAAACTATGCATCAACTTCCTCCAGCTGATAGACCAGACGGGGCAGTACGAGCCTATCTACTCCTCCTCCCTACATGACCCGGTGAAGGCTGATAGAACGTCACGGCTGGATACGCTTACTCAGGTACTGTAGGTTAGGTTAGGTTAAAGGGTGATAGTGTTTATTAAGTGTTGATCATATTATATACTCTTATTTATTGTATTGAATTTTTTTTGTTTAATATTTTGCTCTTCTCATTTTTTATATTGATTTTTTTGTTTAATATCTTGCTTTTTCTCTCTGTCTGTCTGTCTTTATCTATCTCTCTCTCTCTCTGTCTCTGTCTATTTGTCTATATGTCTATCTTTATATCTTTTTCTCTCTTTGTCTTTCTGTCTTTATATCTCTCTCTTTCTCTATAATTTGTATGTATAACCTTTATCTGTCTGTTTGTCTGTCTGTCTTTATCACTCTCTCTCTCTGCCTCCGTAGGGCATGTCGTGTCAGCGATACAAGGAGTACTGTGAGGCAAGACGTGCTTCCTTCTGTCCCCGGCTCAGGGTCAACAAGTTCAGGGATTGGCTCCTCGGCGATGACAACACTGACGTGAAGCTGACTCAGGTGAGGTTATGAGGGTGGTGAGAGGAAGGTGTTGTTATTATTATTATTATTAACTCTACCATGATTAATTATAGAAGAAAAGTATCAATCATAAGTTTCACGTAACACACTTTATTTATTTATTTATTTATTTATTTATTTATTTTTTTGGTGTGTGTGTGTGTGTGTGTGTTTCCAGCTTGTTTTGGAAATGTTGAACCGGCTGGCGTACGAGACAGTGGCACAGATAGTAGACTTGGCGCTGCTGGTGAAGAGAGACGCCACGGGACACAACTCAGACCTCTCACGCTTCCGCACACCAACCGCCTTCAACCCAGACTATCCCAGCGTGTTCATCCATCAAGTAAGGAAAGAAAATCAGCGTTAGTTATGCAATTATTCATAGTTTAGTTATTTCATTCAGTAGGAAGGAGAAAAGGGAAAGGAGTATATAAGGAGGATAGAGAGAGAGTTTGAAGAGATGAAAGAGGAGTAAAAAAAACATTATACAGTAATAAACAATGAATATCCTTAATTAATATATTACTTCCCCCTTCCCTAGAGTGGTTCCCTGCAGGAGATCGGCTCAGGGGATGAACACTGTATAGGAATGGACCCAATCACGCCCTCTGATGTGCGTGAAGCCGTCAGGAGGTACTGGGCAAACAGCTCTGTCCTCTCACCTTTCTCTAAGATCAGGTCACCGATAGCAAACAAACTACTGGCTGCTTGAAGGAACAACTTGACCTCATCTCATCCTCGTCCTCGTCTCATCTCGTCTCCATCGCTGCTGTTCGTAGATTTAAGTTTTGTTTACTTTTGATAATAATTTAGATTCAGTCAAAGAGAAAAATTTTGCTTTGTTTGTGTATCTTAAGTGAGGTTAAGAAATAAATCTTTTCCTATAATCAGTAAAGAAACAATTGAACTTAATACTGATAAAAGATAAAGTGACGTATTATTTTGTTCATAATTGCTAAAAAAAAATTGTTTGCACCCCATAAACACACACTATTCACCTTTACAATTATATGTTTGTATGTTACGTTGATGTGCATGACTGGCTGGGCATTGTAAGTGTATTTGTATTTAGTTCATGTATAAAGGCATAGAAGGTGTACTGTACTTAGAAAATTCATTCATAGTGGGCGTAGCAACTGTACTTATAAGACCACTCAAGTATTTTTTGTCCTCATTAACTCTAACATCATCTCATTATTAACACTCATTACCTTTATTCAATACCTTTACCTTATCTAATTAACCTAACCAAACCAAACCAAACTTTTTACTCTCTCTCTCTCTTATCATCATCATCATCACCACCACCACCATCATTAATGTTCATATAAGTACTATAGTGTACTTATGGGTATAATATGGCATTTATTTTGTAGATTATTAATAAAGAAATGATGTAGAATTTTGACTTATTTCTGGGTTTTCATTTGACTTAAGTATGTAGTGTATTAATTGACATTTAATTACCTGTAGCTTGTAATTAAAGGTGAAGAGAGTTTATACCTGTCTTGTAATCTCAATGGGAATAAATGTAATGATAATAATAATGTGTATAACTGCCTTGTAATTTTCGATCATATTCTTCCATAACTAATCATTTAAGTCTTCTATATCTGATTTTCTTTTGTAAATATAGACAGTATTTTTTTCTTCTTATATACTCTCAAAATTCTATACCTCATTTTCTTTTATTAATGGAGACAGTAGTTCGTTTTTTTATATACTCTCATAATACATTACCTTCTTTGAAATTTTACGTATATTACACATTCAAACATTTATAATTCCTCTTCTATTTTCTAACATATCACCTTTTAACCTAATATTCTCTCAAATTTCCCCCTCAAAGATTAGCTATATTACACATCTAAACAT
>JAPQNM010000021.1:5027813-5055313 GCA_029783475.1 Metacarcinus magister | reverse complement strand
CTAGGCAGAGAGAGAGAGAGAGAGAGAGAGAGAGAGAGAGAGAGAGAGAGAGAGAGAGAGAGAGAGAGAGAGAGAGAGAGAGAGAGAGAGAGAGAGAGAGAGAGAGAGAGTAGAGCGAACTAATAATAATAATAACAATAATAAGCCAATAACTTTTTTTTTGTGTGTGTGTTTAGAATGCCTTCGTGTCTAATCTAAAAGTTAATTCATAATCTAATTCTAACATAAGGTCACTCATCTTCCTTTCTAATCTTTACGTTGTTAATCAAGCAAATTATACCAGTGTGTGTGTGTGTGTGTGTGTGTGTGTGTGTGTGTGTGTGTGTGTGTGTGTGTGTGTGTGTGTACTTTAAAATGACTCGTATAATCATACATTGACATTATCATCACCACCTTATTACCTCCTCCTCCTCCTCCTTTTCCTCCTCCTCCTCCTCCTCCTCCTCCTCCTCCTCCTCCTCCTCCTCCTCCTCCTCCTCCTCCTCCTCCTCCTCCTCCTGCTGCCACAATCCATATCGCAACAGGTTGGTGGCATTGGGTCACGAAAGGTCAGTCACGGCAGCTATTTAGGTCAGGTCAAGCTCTGGGATTTGAGTGACGATGATCCGACCTTTTCCTGAAATAATTTGCTGATTTTCCTGCTCCTATATCTGTCTGTCTGTCTGTCTGTCTGTTTGTCTCTGTCTGTCTATTTATCTCTGTCTCATTATTTCTTCTCTTTTTCTCTCTCTGTTTCTCTTTTTCTCAATTGAAGTTAGCGCTGCAATATTTTTTTTGTGATAAATTTACTATTTTTGAATGTGTGAAGGAAGATAGGAAGGAAGGAAGGAAGGAAGGAAGGAAGGAGGGAAAGATAGATGACAAGGAGGAAAGAAGTAAGGAAAGAGAATTGGAACGAGGAAAGGGTGCTTACCAAAAGAGAGAGAGAGAGAGAGAGAGAGAGAGAGAGAGAGAGAGAGAGAGAGAGAGAGAGAGAGAGAGAGAGAGAGAGAGAGAGAGAGAGGAAGAAAATATGCTTGTGTGGGCGATGAAGAACGATCAAATGAACTCAGTAGTATGATATATTAGTGATTTTCTCTCTTTCTCTCTCTCTCTCTCTCTCTCTCTCTCTCTTTCTCTTTCTCTTTCTCTTCTCTCTTTCTCTTTCTCTTTCTCTTTCTTTATCTCCTTTATTCTATTCTTATCTCTTATTCCCACGTATCTTTATCATCTGCCTTGTGTATGTGTGTTTGTATCAGTGTTAATAAGTAGAATAACTTCCGCGCCAAATTATCAAAAAACTCTACGGACTCTACCCCCGCATTTCACTATCACCCTCCCTCCCCTCCCTTGCCATGCCCGGGGGAGCTTTTACAGGGGTGATTAACGACCTCTTGTAGGCTATTAAACCCGCAGTGGAGCTTTTATTGAACACACACACACACACACACACACACACACACACACACACACACACACACACACACACACACACACACACACACAGGCTTGTTACAAAGGTATTTTTTTTATGAAGGCACAAAAGAAACATGTTTGGCTTATGATATTGAGAGAGAGAGAGAGAGAGAGAGAGAGAGAGAGAGAGAGAGAGAGAGAGAGAGAGAGAGAGAGAGAGAGAGAGAGAGAGAGAGAGAGAGAGAGAGAGAGAGAGAGAGAGAGAGGAATTTCTGTCAAAAACTATTGGATATCATGAGTGGAACAACGAAACCTGAACGAAACTTTAAGACAATAAACCACGGGAATCACGCATAGGATAGGTGTGTCATATTCCTTCGTTTGATGTTCCATAATACTACAAGCGTTAGGAATGTCGATGCTTTCTTTATAGTCTCTAAATAAATCATTCACACATACGAACCCCTCTCTCTCTCTCTCTTTCTCTTTCTCTTTCTCAATCTCAATCTCCTTCCTCCTCCTCCTCCTTCCCCTGCAAAGGTTATATGCTCGAGTAGTGAAGTATACCTTATTACACCTGGCTGTTACTCTTCATTATACCTTGATTGCCTCTTCTAATCAGCCCACTTACCTTGATAACACCTGGTCGCACTCATCAGCCTGACACGGGAGGCTCAGGTAGATAGATAGATACATGGCAGTAACCTGAATATGCTACGCTATGTATATTACTTGTGTTTTGATATATGTTATGTTCTCTCTCTTTCTCTTTTTCTTTCACTATCTATCTATCTATCTTTCTCTCTTGATCTATCTATCTTTCCCTCTCTCTCTCTCGTTATGGTCAGGTCACAGGTCATGCCAGTCAAATCTTCCTCAAATGTGACCTTTTTTATCTGTTTTTTCTTCTTCTTTTTCTTCTTAGCGTAAAAATAAACTCGAGAAACTAGTGAAATCATCTTCTAAATTACTATGTGATTTTTTTTCTTCTTGCTCTTGTTCTTTCTTTATGAGTGTGACATTAAAATATGCCTCGTTATTATTACTATTATTATTGTACACACACACACACACACACCACACACACACACACACACACACACACATATATGAGAGAGAAAGAGAGAGAGAAAGAGAGAAAGAAAGAGAGAGAAATAGAGAGAAGCATTCCGGTGAGGTAACTGAAATCACGCCACTGAGAAAATGCTTTGAAATATACATGACTTGAGACCATATCAAGGTCACGAGGCTTTCAGTAGACGGCTGGAGGTGTGGCGGGCGTTGGGAGGCGTGGGGTGGCGTGAGGAAGGCGTGGGGGAAGTGTGGAGAGGTGTGGGGTGTGTGGAGAAGGCGTGGGAGGGGATATAACTGCTTGTGTATACATGAGCGTGACATTAAGTCCATTGCGTTGTAATAATAAGAGTGTATTGAACTTTAAGACGAATTGAGTAACATATTATTCGGTGTTCCTTTATGGCGTAACAGGTAACTTCCCTCCCCTCTCCTTCCCTCCCTTCCCTTCCCTCCTTCCCTTCCCTCCCTTCCCTCCCTTCCCTCCTTCCTACCCTTCCCTCCTTCCCTTCCCTTCCCATCCTTCCTTACCTTCCTTCCTTATCCTCCCCTACCTTACCCTCCTGCCATAACCTACTCTACCCTTCCCTTCCTTCCTTCCTTCCCTTCTTTCCTTACCTTCCCTCCCTACCTTCCCTTCCTAACCCTCCCCCCTTACCCTCCCTTCCTTATCCTCCCGTCCTGCCGTGCCCCGCCCCACTTTGCCCCGCTTTGCCCTGCCCCGCATTCCCGGAAGGAGGTACCGTTCATAGACGTAGTAGTAATGAGAGAGGAGGTCAATAAAAGGAAGGAGTAACGGTCCCACTAACACGCAGGCTGAGGTTGTCCTGGTGATGGAGGAGGAGGAGGAGGAGGAGGAGGAGGAGGAGGGTGATCTAGTACAGCTGTCAGGCACTTAGGATCTTCAGAACATTCACCTCAACTTATTGTGATATAATACAATGTCTTCTCTCTCTCTCCCTTCCCTTCCCTTCCCTTCTCTTCCCTTACCATCCCTTCCCCTTCCCTTCCCCTTCCCCTTCCCCTTCCCTTCCCCTTCCCTTCCCTTCCCTTCCCTTCCCTTCCCTTCCCTTACCATCCCTTCCCTTCCCCTTCCCTTCCCTTCCCCTTCCCTTCCCCTTCCCTTCCCTTCCCTTCCCTTCCCTTCCCTTCCCTTCCCTTCCCCTCTCATACTCTCCCCTTATGACCCTTACCACAGCTCATCCTTATGTAACCTCTCTCTATCTCTCTTTCTCTCTCTCCTCCCTTTATCTCCCCTCTCTCTCTCTCTCTCCCCTCATCTCTCCCCTCTCTCTCCCCCCTCACTCTCCCCTCCCTCTCTCTCTCTCTCTCCCCTCCCTCTCCCCTTCCCCGCCATCCATTCCCGTGACTCACCTCTCCACACGTCACTCCACTGTTATGCATCGCCGCCTCTAAAGAAACGCTGCCAATTAAATAGTAAAAGAACAACAAACACTGAATACACGACTAAAACATCGACTTTCACGCACCCCATTAATATATATATAAATCCTCATGAGTTTTAAATGGAATATGGGTAATAAAAAGCAACATTATCACACCTTTATTGAATTACTGATATGTTAAATAAATAGATGAGAATATATAAATAGAATTCTAAAGGAGAGTATAAATTAAGTCGAGGGCTGAGTCGTTTTGGTAACACAATTAAAGGTTGACTTCCTCTTGAGTGACGTGACAGCACCCACTCGGCCCAGGTATTGGTAATGAGAGGGCCAGGTGCACGCTGCCTCGCCCAGACCATTGCTAAGTGTGAGTGATGCACTGCAATACGCCTCCCGCGCCTCACTTGCCTTCCTCTGCAACGCATGCATCTCGACCTGCTTCTGTTTTGTATATAAAGCGAAAAGGAGGTGAATGATGCACTAATTTGCTTATTGCTTGTTAAATAAAACATTGGATTTCTTATTATTAGTGAAGCTACGTGTATTAAAAAAGATAAAAAACAGAATTAAAATAAAGAACATGTATTATTCTCTAATTATATAAGGAATAAGAATCAATATTGAGTGTAGTTTCTTCGCGTCTGAAGTCAAAAATCTATGAGAAATGCGAAGCTAAATTGAGGTCTAGTTTTCATTTATTTTCCTTCTCATTTTCTTTTGTTCTCGTTCTGTTTCGGCACGTGAGAAGGAGGAGGAGAGGAGGAGGAGGAGGAGGAGGAGGAGGAGGAGGAGGAGGAGGAGGTGGGTGTTGAGATGCATTCGTGAGGGATTACAGGCGTGTGTGTAATGTACGTGTGTGTGTGTGTTTGCTTGTTCTAAGGCTTTATTTCTCTTCTTCTTCTTCTTCTTCTTCTTCTTCTTCTTCTTCTTCTTCTTCGTCTTCTTCTTCTTCTACCATTTTCTCCTCCTCCTCTTCCATTTCCATTTTTATTTCTTCTCGTCCTTGTCCTACTTCCACTCTTACCTCCACCTCGATCGAACTCCATCCAAGAAAAGTGTCCACGACGTATACATTACCAACACGACATTTATCCACCACCACCACCACCACCACCACCACCACCACCACCACCACCACCACCACCACCACCACCACCACCACCACCACATTATCAATACCACCACCACTACTACTACCACCATCACCATTATCACTACTAGTACATATATCTCCACCCACTCCTGTATATTCGTCCTCTACCGCCCTCTTCCTATAACTGCTATCACTATTATTACCGTCCAGGAATGTGGTGTAATTATAATTGTTATCCCTTAATTAAGTTTGAATTAATTGTTTATTGATCCGTTTGTATAGGAATTGTTATCTTTCCGTTCTCTGTTTAATTTTTTTTTATGTTTATTTCATTATATTTTATTATTTTTTATTACTATTTTTTTTGTTTGTGAATAAAAAATATGTTCCTCCCACTTATATGTCTTATCGTTCAACCGCAATGTAAAAAAATATATATAAGAAAGAAAATAACATTAAAAGAAGGAAGTTAAAAAAGAAAGAACAAAAGAAAAAATAATACGTGATTACTAAGATATTCTACTTTTCATCACTCCATTTTTCACTCCTTCCTCCTCCTCCTCCTCCCTTCACCTCAGCAAACCACAGTACTAATTTTCTTTGTCCTTCACCTCTCCTTCACTCCCTCCTTCACCCCTCCTTCAGGACGCCGTGTACCCGTCATCATCCTTCATCTTCTTCACTTCTACACCAATATTCATCTCACTTATCATTCTTTCCTTCATTCTTACCGTCAATCTATTTTTATTCATCCTCTACCTATCAATTTCTCTCTTCCTCTCACCCTAGACAATTCTTTTTCTTTCTCTATTTATCAATCTCTACATTTCTCTCTCCCTGGGCAATTATTTTTCTTTCTCTACCTCTTTCAATCTCTCCCTTTCTCTCTCTCTAAACAATTCTTTCTCTATTTATCAATCTCTCTCTTCCTCTCCCTGGCATTAGGTAGTATAACTTTCTCACATCCTTCACCGTCTCCTCCAGGAATCAGCAGTGCGCCTGAGGACTTGGTAGAGCGTCGTGATTACTACGGAACCAACGTCATTGAACCTAAGCCACCGCCCTCCTTCCTACGTCTGGTATTTGAGGCTTTAAAGGACACCACTTTGATAATATTACAAGTGGCGGCTGTTCTTAGTATTGTGCTGAGTTTCTTCCATGCTGACCCGGGCGATGAAGGTAAGAGAGAGAGAGGGAGGGAGAGAGAAATAAAAAGAGTGAGATATTTTACCTTTTCCTCCCTTATTAATTTTGTAATATGTTCGTGAGAAAGTCAATATTTCGCTAATTGTTGTTGATAAAGTTGCTTCTTTATATATATATATATAGTTAGTAGTGCAAAACTTGTGTTGTTGATCGAGTTAGGCGCTACTCGGCGCATTGTTTTGTGGTGTTTACTTAACCCATTCAGTTCTTGCGGCACACCGTATGTGCCAGCAGCGTCACCCTCTCCTGTGTTTGCGGCACGACGTCTGTGCCAAGATCTTTAGATCATTCCCATGCATATACATATGATGTATAGGCCAGTGTAACAACTTTTATCATTATTTACAAATTTCTATTGTCTTATGTATCAGAATTACCGTTCTTATGAGTATTTATGTGATATTCAATAGATAATTTTACGGTACGATAACTGCGGTTTGGCAACACCGCCGGCAGCAATATATAACCGTCGCTCCGTCGGCCGTCAGCGACGGGCTCTTCTAGCTAGCATTAGATATTGGATATTGAAAATATTGGAAATATTGGAAATATCATTGCAGCATCTGATACACCTAATTAAACTGTACAACTGTCATTATGAATATTTGTTTTATGACTAATAATTACGCAGTAAAATGAAACTTAATATTTATATAAAAACATGACTTTCCTCCTCATTTTCCCGAAAACTATTAGAGATATTGGAAATATCATTGCAGCATCTGATAGACCTAATTAAACTGTACAACTGTCATTATGAATATTTGTTCTATGACTAATAATTACGCAGTAAAATGAAACTTAATATTTATATAAAAACATGACTTTCCTCCTAATTTTCCCGAAAGCTATTAGAGATATTGGAAATATCATTGCAGCATCTGATAAACCTAATTAAACTGTACAACTGTCATTATGAATATTTGTTCTATGACTAATAATTACGCAGTTAAATGAAACTTAATATATATATATATATATATATATATATATATATATATATATATATATATATATATATATATATAAACATGACTTTCCTCCTCATTTTCCCGAAAGCTATTAGAGATATTGGAAATATCATTGCAGCATCTGATACACCTAATTAAACTGTAAAACTGATATTATGAATATTTGTTCTATGACTAATAATTACGCAGTAAAATTAAACTTAATATTTATTTAAAAACATGACTTTCCTCCTCATTTTCTCGAAAGCTATTAGAAATATTGGAAATAACATTGCAGCATCTGATACACCTAATTAAACTGTACAACTGATATTATGAATATTTGTTCTATGACTAATAATTACGCAGTAAAATTAAACTTAATATTTATTTAAAAACATGACTTTCCTCCTCATTTTCTCGAAAGCTATTAGAGATATTGGAAATATCATTGCAGCATCTGATACACCTAATTAAACTGTACAACTCTCATTATGAATATTTGTTCTATGACTAATAATTACGCAGTAAAATGAAACTTAATATTTATATAAAAACATGAATTTCCTCCTCATTTTCTCAAAAGCTATTAAAGATATTGGAAATATCACTGCAGCATCTGATAGACCTAATTAAAATGTAAAACTGACATTATGAATATTTGTTCTATGACTAATAATTACGCAGTAAAATGAAACTTAATATTTATATAAAAACATGACATTCCTCCTCATTTTCTCGAAAGCTATTAGAGATATTGGAAATATCATTGCAGCATCTGATAGACCTGATTAAAATCTACTACTGTCATTATGAATATTTTCACTAGTACTAATAAATACTGATTTTTACTTTTTTTTAAATTACTTTCTTCCTCGTTTTCTCGAAAGCTATTAGAGATATTGGAAATATCATTGCATCATCTGATACAACTAATTCAACTTTACAACTGATATTATGAATATTTGTTCTATGACTAATAATTACGCAGTAAAATAAAAACCGTATTTTTATATAAAAACATGATTTTCCTCGTCATTTTCTCGAAAGCTATTAGAGATATTGGAAATATAATTGCAGCATCTGATAGACCTAATTAAACTGTACAACTGATATTATGAATATTTGTTCTATGACTAATAATTACGCAGTAAAATGAAACTTAATATTTATTTAAAAACATGACTTTCCTCCTCATTTTATCGAAAGCTATTAGAGATATTGGAAATATCACTGCAGCATCTGATAGACCTAATTAAACTGTAAAACTGAAATAATGAATATTTGTTCTATGACTTATAATTACGCAGTAAAATTAAACTTTATATTTATATAAAAACATGACTTTCCTCCTAATTTTTTCGAAAGCTATCAGAGATATTGGAAATATCATTACAGCATCTGATAGACCTAATTAAACTGTACAACTGTCATTATGAATATTTGTTCTATGACTAATAATTACTCAGTAAAATGAAACTTAATATTTCTAAATAAACATAAATTTTCTCCTCATTTTCTCGAAAGCTATTAGAGATATTGGAAATATCATTGCAGCATCTGATAGACCTAATTAAAACTGTACAATGATATTATGAATATTTGTTCTAGACTAATAATTACGCAGTAAAATGAAACTTAATATTTATATAAAAACATGACTTTCCTCCTCATTTTCTCGCAAGCTATTAGAGATATTGGAAATATCACTGCAGCATCTGATAGACTACATTCAAACTGTAAAACTGAAATTATGAATATTTGTTCTATGACTAATAATTACGCAGTAAAATAAACTTTATATTTATATAAAAACATGACTTTCCTCCTCATTTTCTCGAAAGCTATTAGAGATATTGGAAATATCATTACAGCATCTGATACAACTAATTAAACTGTACAACTGTCATTATGAATATTTGTTCTATGACTAATAATTACGCAGTAAAATGAAACTTAATATTTATATAAAACATAAATTTTCTCCTCATTTCCTCGAAAGCTATTAGAGATATTGGAAATATCATTGCAGCATCTGATACACCTAATTAAACTGTACAACTGTCATTATGAATATTTGTTCTATGACTAATAATTACGCAGTAAAATGAAACTAAATATTTATATAAAAACATGAATTTCCTCCTCATTTTTTCGAAAGCTATCAGAGATATTGGAAATATCATTGCAGCATCTGATAGACCTGATTAAAATCTACTACTGTCATTATGAATATTTTCACTAGTACTAATAAATACTGAATTTTACTTTTTTTTAAATTACTTTCTTCCTCGTTTTCTCGAAAGCTATTAGAGATATTGGAAATATCATTGCATCATCTGATACAACTAATTCACCTGTACAACTGATATTATGAATATTTGTTCTATGACTAATAATTACGCAGTAAAATAAAACCGTATTTTTATATAAAAACATGAGTTTCCTCGTCATTTTCTCGAAAGCTATTAGAGATATTGGAAATATAATTGCAGCATCTGATAGACCTAATTAAACTGTACAACTGATATTATGAATATTTGTTCTATGACTAATAATTACGCAGTAAAATGAAACTTAATATTTATTTAAAAACATGACTTTCCTCCTCATTTTCTCGCAAGCTATTAGAGATATTGGAAATATCACTGCAGCATCTGATAGACTACATTAAACTGTACAACTGAAATTATGAATATTTGTTCTATGACTAATAATTACGCAGTAAAATTAAACTTATATTTATATAAAAACATGACTTTCCTCCTAATTTTTCTCGAAAGCTATTAGAGATATTGGAAATATCATTACAGCATCTGATACAACTAATTAAACTGTACAACTGTCATTATTAATATTTGTTCTATGACTAATAATTACGCAGTAAAATGAAACTTAATATTTATATAAAAACATGAATTTCCTCCTCATTTTTTTCGAAAGCTATTAGAGATATTGGAAATATCATTGCAGCATCTGATAGACCTGATTAAAATCTACTACTGTCATTATGAATATTTTCACTAGTACTAATAAATACTGATTTTACTTTTTTTTAAATTACTTTCTTCCTCGTTTTCTCGAAAGCTATTAGAGATATTGGAAATATCATTGCATCATCTGATACAACTAATTCACCTTTACAACTGATATTATGAATATTTGTTCTATGACTAATAATTACGCAGTAAAATAAAACCGTATTTTTATATAAAAACATGATTTTCCTCGTCATTTTCTCGAAAGCTATAAGAGATATTGGAAATATAATTGCAGCATCTGATAGACCTAATTAAACTGTACAACTGATATTATAAATATTTGTTCTATGACTAATAATTACGCAGTAAAATGAAACTTAATATTTATTTAAAAACATGACTTTCCTCCTCATTTTCTCGAAAGCTATTAGAGATATTGGAAATATCACTGCAGCATCTGATAGACTTAATTAAACTGTAAAACTGAAATAATGAATATTTGTTATATGACTAATAATTACGCAGTAAAATTAAACTTTATATTTATATAAAAACATGACTTTCCTCCTAATTTTTTCGAAAGCTATTAGAGATATTGGAAATATCATTACAGCATCTGATACAACTAATTAAACTGTACAACTGTCATTATGAATATTTGTTCTATGACTAATAATTACTCAGTAAAATGAAACTTAATATTTCTAAATAAACATAAATTTTCTCCTCATTTCCTCGAAAGCTATTAGAGATATTGGAAATATAATTGCAGCATCTGATAGACCTAATTAAACTATACAACTGATATTATGAATATTTGTTTTATGACTAATAATTACGCAGTAAAATGAAACTTAATATTTATTTAAAAACATGACTTTCCTCCTCATTTTCTCGCAAGCTATTAGAGATATTGGAAATATCACTGCAGCATCTGATAGACTACATTAAACTGTATAACTGAAATTATGAATATTTGTTCTATGACTAATAATTACGCAGTAAAATTAAACTTTATATTTATATAAAAACATGACTTTCCTCCTAATTTTTCGAAAGCTATTAGAGATATTGGAAATATCATTACAGCATCTGATACAACTAATTAAACTGTACAACTGTCATTATTAATATTTGTTCTATGACTAATAATTACGCAGTAAAATGAAACTTAATATTTATATAAAAACATGAATTTCCTCCTCATTTTTTTCGAAAGCTATTAGAGATATTGGAAATATCATTGCAGCATCTGATAGACCTGATTAAAATCTACTACTGTCATTATGAATATTTTCACTAGTACTAATAAATACTGATTTTTACTTTTTTTAAAATTACTTTCTTCCTCGTTTTCTCGAAAGCTATTAGAGATATTGGAAATATCATTGCATCATCTGATACAACTAATTCACCTTTACAACTGATATTATGAATATTTGTTCTATGACTAATAATTACGCAGTAAAATAAAACCGTATTTTTATATAAAAACATGATTTTCCTCGTCATTTTCTCGAAAGCTATAAGAGATATTGGAAATATAATTGCAGCATCTGATAGACCTAATTAAACTGTACAACTGATATTATAAATATTTGTTCTATGACTAATAATTACGCAGTAAAATGAAACTTAATATTTATTTAAAAACATGACTTTCCTCCTCATTTTATCGAAAGCTATTAGAGATATTGGAAATATCACTGCAGCATCTGATAGACTTAATTAAACTGTAAAACTGAAATAATGAATATTTGTTCTATGACTAATAATTACGCAGTAAAATTAAACTTTATATTTATATAAAAACATGACTTTCCTCCTAATTTTTTCGAAAGCTATCAGAGATATTGGAAATATCATTAAAGCATCTGATAGACCTAATTAAACTGTACAACTGTCATTATGAATATTTGTTCTATGACTAATAATTACTCAGTAAAATGAAACTTAATATTTCTAAATAAACATAAATTTTCTCCTCATTTCCTCGAAAGCTATTAGAGATATTGGAAATATAATTGCAGCATCTGATAGACCTAATTAAACTGTACAATTGATATTATGAATATTTGTTCTATGACTAATAATTACGCAGTAAAATGAAACTTAATATTTATATAAAAACATGACTTTCCTCCTCATTTTCTCGCAAGCTATTAGAGATATTAGAAATATCACTGCAGCATCTGATAGACTACATTAAACTGTAAAACTGAAATTATGAATATTTGTTCTATGACTAATAATTACGCAGTAAAATTAAACTTTATATTTATATAAAAACATGACTTTCCTCCTAATTTTTTCGAAAGCTATTAGAGATATTGGAAATATCATTACAGCATCTGATACAACTAATTAAACTGTACAACTGTCATTATGAATATTTGTTCTATGACTAATAATTACTCAGTAAAATGAAACTTAATATTTCTATATAAACATAAATTTTCTCCTCATTTCCTCGAAAGTTATTAGAGATATTGGAAATATCATTGCAGCATCTGATACACCTAATTAAACTGTACAACTGTCATTATTAATATTTGTTCTATGACTAATAATTACGCCGTAAAATGAAACTAAATATTTATATAAAAACATGAATTTCCTCCTCATTTTTTTCGAAAGCTATTAGAGATATTGGAAATATCATTGCAGCATCTGATAGACCTGATTAAAATCTACTACTGTCATTATGAATATTTTCACTAGTACTAATAAATACTGAATTTTACTTTTTTTTAAATTACTTTCTTCCTCGTTTTCTCGAAAGCTATTAGAGATATTGGAAATATCATTGCATCATCTGATACAACTAATTCACCTTTACAACTGATATTATGAATATTTGTTCTATGACTAATAATTACGCAGTAAAATAAAACCGTATTTTTATATAAAAACATGAGTTTCCTCGTCATTTTCTCGAAAGCTATTAGAGATATTGGAAATATAATTGCAGCATCTGATAGACCTAATTAAACTGTACAACTGATATTATGAATATTTGTTCTATGACTAATAATTACGCAGTAAAATGAAACTTAATATTTATTTAAAAACATGACTTTCCTCCTCATTTTCTCGCAAGCTATTAGAGATATTGGAAATATCACTGCAGCATCTGATAGACTACATTAAACTGTATAACTGAAATTATGAATATTTGTTCTATGACTAATAATTACGCAGTAAAATTAAACTTTATATTTATATAAAAACATGACTTTCCTCCTAATTTTTTCGAAAGCTATTAGAGATATTGGAAATATCATTACAGCATCTGATACAACTAATTAAACTGTACAACTGTCATTATTAATATTTGTTCTATGACTAATAATTACGCAGTAAAATGAAACTTAATATTTATATAAAAACATGAATTTCCTCCTCATTTTTTTCGAAAGCTATTAGAGATATTGGAAATATCATTGCAGCATCTGATAGACCTGATTAAAATCTACTACTGTCATTATGAATATTTTCACTAGTACTAATAAATACTGATTTTTACTTTTTTTTAAATTACTTTCTTCCTCGTTTTCTCGAAAGCTATTAGAGATATTGGAAATATCATTGCATCATCTGATACAACTAATTCACCTTTACAACTGATATTATGAATATTTGTTCTATGACTAATAATTACGCAGTAAAATAAAACCGTATTTTTATATAAAAACATGATTTTCCTCGTCATTTTCTCGAAAGCTATAAGAGATATTGGAAATATAATTGCAGCATCTGATAGACCTAATTAAACTGTACAACTGATATTATAAATATTTGTTCTATGACTAATAATTACGCAGTAAAATGAAACTTAATATTTATTTAAAAACATGACTTTCCTCCTCATTTTCTCGAAAGCTATTAGAGATATTGGAAATATCACTGCAGCATCTGATAGACTTAATTAAACTGTAAAACTGAAATAATGAATATTTGTTATATGACTAATAATTACGCAGTAAAATTAAACTTTATATTTATATAAAAACATGACTTTCCTCCTAATTTTTTCGAAAGCTATTAGAGATATTGGAAATATCATTACAGCATCTGATACAACTAATTAAACTGTACAACTGTCATTATGAATATTTGTTCTATGACTAATAATTACTCAGTAAAATGAAACTTAATATTTCTAAATAAACATAAATTTTCTCCTCATTTCCTCGAAAGCTATTAGAGATATTGGAAATATAATTGCAGCATCTGATAGACCTAATTAAACTATACAACTGATATTATGAATATTTGTTTTATGACTAATAATTACGCAGTAAAATGAAACTAAATATTTATTTAAAAACATGACTTTCCTCCTCATTTTCTCGCAAGCTATTAGAGATATTGGAAATATCACTGCAGCATCTGATAGACTACATTAAACTGTATAACTGAAATTATGAATATTTGTTCTATGACTAATAATTACTCAGTAAAATTAAACTTTATATTTATATAAAAACATGACTTTCCTCCTAATTTTTTCGAAAGCTATTAGAGATATTGGAAATATCATTACAGCATCTGATACAACTAATTAAACTGTACAACTGTCATTATTAATATTTGTTCTATGACTAATAATTACGCAGTAAAATGAAACTTAATATTTATATAAAAACATGAATTTCCTCCTCATTTTTTTCGAAAGCTATTAGAGATATTGGAAATATCATTGCAGCATCTGATAGACCTGATTAAAATCTACTACTGTCATTATGAATATTTTCACTAGTACTAATAAATACTGATTTTTACTTTTTTTTAAATTACTTTCTTCCTCGTTTTCTCGAAAGCTATTAGATATATTGGAAATATCATTGCATCATCTGATACAACTAATTCACCTTTACAACTGATATTATGAATATTTGTTCTATGACTAATAATTACGCAGTAAAATAAAACCGTATTTTTATATAAAAACATGATTTTCCTCGTCATTTTCTCGAAAGCTATAAGAGATATTGGAAATATAATTGCAGCATCTGATAGACCTAATTAAACTGTACAACTGATATTATAAATATTTGTTCTATGACTAATAATTACGCAGTAAAATGAAACTTAATATTTATTTAAAAACATGACTTTCCTCCTCATTTTCTCGAAAGCTATTAGAGATATTGGAAATATCACTGCAGCATCTGATAGACTTAATTAAACTGTAAAACTGAAATAATGAATATTTGTTATATGACTAATAATTACGCAGTAAAATTAAACTTTATATTTATATAAAAACATGACTTTCCTCCTAATTTTTTCGAAAGCTATTAGAGATATTGGAAATATCATTAAAGCATCTGATAGACCTAATTAAACTGTACAACTGTCATTATGAATATTTGTTCTATGACTAATAATTACTCAGTAAAATGAAACTTAATATTTCTAAATAAACATAAATTTTCTCCTCATTTCCTCGAAAGCTATTAGAGATATTGGAAATATAATTGCAGCATCTGATAGACCTAATTAAACTGTACAACTGATATTATGAATATTTGTTCTATGACTAATAATTACGCAGTAAAATGAAACTTAATATTTATTTAAAAACATGACTTTCCTCCTCATTTTCTCGCAAGCTATTAGAGATATTAGAAATATCACTGCAGCATCTGATAGACTACATTAAACTGTAAAACTGAAATTATGAATATTTGTTCTATGACTAATAATTACGCAGTAAAATTAAACTTTATATTTAGATAAAAACATGACTTTCCTCCTAATTTTTTCGAAAGCTATTAGAGATATTGGAAATATCATTACAGCATCTGATACAACTAATTAAACTGTACAACTGTCATTATGAATATTTGTTCTATGACTAATAATTACTCAGTAAAATGAAACTTAATATTTCTATATAAACATAAATTTTCTCCTCATTTCCTCGAAAGTTATTAGAGATATTGGAAATATCATTGCAGCATCTGATACACCTAATTAAACTGTACAACTGTCATTATTAATATTTGTTCTATGACTAATAATTACGCCGTAAAATGAAACTAAATATTTATATAAAAACATGAATTTCCTCCTCATTTTTTTCGAAAGCTATTAGAGATATTGGAAATATCATTGCAGCATCTGATAGACCTGATTAAAATCTACTACTGTCATTATGAATATTTTCACTAGTACTAATAAATACTGAATTTTACTTTTTTTTAAAATTACTTTCTTCCTCGTTTTCTCGAAAGCTATTAGAGATATTGGAAATATCATTGCATCATCTGATACAACTAATTCACCTTTACAACTGATATTATGAATATTTGTTCTATGACTAATAATTACGCAGTAAAATAAAACCGTATTTTTATATAAAAACATGAGTTTCCTCGTCATTTTCTCGAAAGCTATTAGAGATATTGGAAATATAATTGCAGCATCTGATAGACCTAATTAAACTGTACAACTGATATTATGAATATTTGTTCTATGACTAATAATTACGCAGTAAAATGAAACTTAATATTTATTTAAAAACATGACTTTCCTCCTCATTTTCTCGCAAAGCTATTAGAGATATTGGAAATATCACTGCAGCATCTGATAGACTACATTAAACTGTAAAACTGAAATTATGAATATTTGTTCTATGACTAATAATTACGCAGTAAAATTAAACTTTATATTTATATAAAAACATGACTTTCCTCCTAATTTTTTCGAAAGCTATTAGAGATATTGGAAATATCATTACAGCATCTGATACAACTAATTAAACTGTACAACTGTCATTATTAATATTTGTTCTATGACTAATAATTACGCAGTAAAATGAAACTTAATATTTATATAAAAACATGAATTTCCTCCTCATTTTTTCGAAAGCTATTAGAGATATTGGAAATATCATTGCAGCATCTGATAGACCTGATTAAAATCTACTACTGTCATTATGAATATTTTCACTAGTACTAATAAATACTGATTTTTACTTTTTTTTAAATTACTTTCTTCCTCGTTTTCTCGAAAGCTATTAGAGATATTGGAAATATCATTGCATCATCTGATACAACTAATTCACCTTTACAACTGATATTATGAATATTTGTTCTATGACTAATAATTACGCAGTAAAATAAAACCGTATTTTTATATAAAAACATGATTTTCCTCGTCATTTTCTTGAAAGCTATAAGAGATA
The DNA here is from genome assembly GCA_029783475.1 of Metacarcinus magister. Lineage (NCBI taxonomy): Eukaryota > Metazoa > Arthropoda > Malacostraca > Decapoda > Cancridae > Metacarcinus > Metacarcinus magister. Next base: position 5,038,016 of record JAPQNM010000021.1, on the reverse strand, counting down.
TTGGAAATATAATTGCAGCATCTGATAGACCTAATTAAACTGTACAACTGATATTATAAATATTTGTTCTATGACTAATAATTACGCAGTAAAATGAAACTTAATATTTATTTAAAAACATGACTTTCCTCCTCATTTTCTCGAAAGCTATTAGAGATATTGGAAATATCACTGCAGCATCTGATAGACTTAATTAAACTGTAAAACTGAAATAATGAATATTTGTTATATGACTAATAATTACGCAGTAAAATTAAACTTTATATTTATATAAAAACATGACTTTCCTCCTAATTTTTTCGAAAGCTATTAGAGATATTGGAAATATCATTAAAGCATCTGATAGACCTAATTAAACTGTACAACTGTCATTATGAATATTTGTTCTATGACTAATAATTACTCAGTAAAATGAAACTTAATATTTCTAAATAAACATAAATTTTCTCCTCATTTCCTCGAAAGCTATTAGAGATATTGGAAATATAATTGCAGCATCTGATAGACCTAATTAAACTATACAACTGATATTATGAATATTTGTTTTATGACTAATAATTACGCAGTAAAATGAAACTTAATATTTATTTAAAAACATGACTTTCCTCCTCATTTTCTCGCAAGCTATTAGAGATATTGGAAATATCACTGCAGCATCTGATAGACTACATTAAACTGTATAACTGAAATTATGAATATTTGTTCTATGACTAATAATTACGCAGTAAAATTAAACTTTATATTTATATAAAAACATGACTTTCCTCCTAATTTTTTCGAAAGCTATTAGAGATATTGGAAATATCATTACAGCATCTGATACAACTAATTAAACTGTACAACTGTCATTATTAATATTTGTTCTATGACTAATAATTACGCAGTAAAATGAAACTTAATATTTATATAAAAACATGAATTTCCTCCTCATTTTTTTCGAAAGCTATTAGAGATATTGGAAATATCATTGCAGCATCTGATGGACCTGATTAAAATCTACTACTGTCATTATGAATATTTTCACTAGTACTAATAAATACTGATTTTTACTTTTTTTTAAATTACTTTCTTCCTCGTTTTCTCGAAAGCTATTAGATATATTGGAAATATCATTGCATCATCTGATACAACTAATTCACCTTTACAACTGATATTATGAATATTTGTTCTATGACTAATAATTACGCAGTAAAATAAAACCGTATTTTTATATAAAAACATGATTTTCCTCGTCATTTTCTCGAAAGCTATAAGAGATATTGGAAATATAATTGCAGCATCTGATAGACCTAATTAAACTGTACAACTGATATTATAAATATTTGTTCTATGACTAATAATTACGCAGTAAAATGAAACTTAATATTTATTTAAAAACATGACTTTCCTCCTCATTTTCTCGAAAGCTATTAGAGATATTGGAAATATCACTGCAGCATCTGATAGACTTAATTAAACTGTAAAACTGAAATAATGAATATTTGTTATATGACTAATAATTACGCAGTAAAATTAAACTTTATATTTATATAAAAACATGACTTTCCTCCTAATTTTTTCGAAAGCTATTAGAGATATTGGAAATATCATTAAAGCATCTGATAGACCTAATTAAACTGTACAACTGTCATTATGAATATTTGTTCTATGACTAATAATTACTCAGTAAAATGAAACTTAATATTTCTAAATAAACATAAATTTTCTCCTCATTTCCTCGAAAGCTATTAGAGATATTGGAAATATAATTGCAGCATCTGATAGACCTAATTAAACTGTACAATTGATATTATGAATATTTGTTCTATGACTAATAATTACGCAGTAAAATGAAACTTAATATTTATTTAAAAACATGACTTTCCTCCTCATTTTCTCGCAAGCTATTAGAGATATTAGAAATATCACTGCAGCATCTGATAGACTACATTAAACTGTAAAACTGAAATTATGAATATTTGTTCTATGACTAATAATTACGCAGTAAAATTAAACTTTATATTTAGATAAAAACATGACTTTCCTCCTAATTTTTTCGAAAGCTATTAGAGATATTGGAAATATCATTACAGCATCTGATACAACTAATTAAACTGTACAACTGTCATTATGAATATTTGTTCTATGACTAATAATTACTCAGTAAAATGAAACTTAATATTTCTATATAAACATAAATTTTCTCCTCATTTCCTCGAAAGTTATTAGAGATATTGGAAATATCATTGCAGCATCTGATACACCTAATTAAACTGTACAACTGTCATTATTAATATTTGTTCTATGACTAATAATTACGCCGTAAAATGAAACTAAATATTTATATAAAAACATGAATTTCCTCCTCATTTTTTCGAAAGCTATTAGAGATATTGGAAATATCATTGCAGCATCTGATAGACCTGATTAAAATCTACTACTGTCATTATGAATATTTTCACTAGTACTAATAAATACTGAATTTTACTTTTTTTTAAATTACTTTCTTCCTCGTTTTCTCGAAAGCTATTAGAGATATTGGAAATATCATTGCATCATCTGATACAACTAATTCACCTTTACAACTGATATTATGAATATTTGTTCTATGACTAATAATTACGCAGTAAAATAAAACCGTATTTTTATATAAAAACATGAGTTTCCTCGTCATTTTCTCGAAAGCTATTAGAGATATTGGAAATATAATTGCAGCATCTGATAGACCTAATTAAACTGTACAACTGATATTATGAATATTTGTTCTATGACTAATAATTACGCAGTAAAATGAAACTTAATATTTATTTAAAAACATGACTTTCCTCCTCATTTTCTCGCAAGCTATTAGAGATATTGGAAATATCACTGCAGCATCTGATAGACTACATTAAACTGTATAACTGAAATTATGAATATTTGTTCTATGACTAATAATTACGCAGTAAAATTAAACTTTATATTTATATAAAAACATGACTTTCCTCCTAATTTTTTCGAAAGCTATTAGAGATATTGGAAATATCATTACAGCATCTGATACAACTAATTAAACTGTACAACTGTCATTATTAATATTTGTTCTATGACTAATAATTACGCAGTAAAATGAAACTTAATATTTATATAAAAACATGAATTTCCTCCTCATTTTTTCGAAAGCTATTAGAGATATTGGAAATATCATTCCAGCATCTGATAGACCTGATTAAAATCTACTACTGTCATTATGAATATTTTCACTAGTACTAATAAATACTGATTTTTACTTTTTTTTAAATTACTTTCTTTCTCGTTTTCTCGAAAGCTATTAGAGATATTGGAAATATCATTGCATCATCTGATACAACTAATTCACCTTTACAACTGATATTATGAATATTTGTTCTATGACTAATAATTACGCAGTAAAATAAAACCGTATTTTTATATAAAAACATGATTTTCCTCGTCATTTTCTCGAAAGCTATAAGAGATATTGGAAATATAATTGCAGTATCTGATAGACCTAATTAAACTGTACAACTGATATTATAAATATTTGTTCTATGACTAATAATTACGCAGTAAAATGAAACTTAATATTTATTTAAAAACATGACTTTCCTCCTCATTTTCTCGAAAGCTATTAGAGATATTGGAAATATCACTGCAGCATCTGATAGACTTAATTAAACTGTAAAACTGAAATAATGAATATTTGTTATATGACTAATAATTACGCAGTAAAATTAAACTTTATATTATATAAAAACATGACTTTCCTCCTAATTTTTTCGAAAGCTATTAGAGATATTGGAAATATCATTACAGCATCTGATACAACTAATTAAACTGTACAACTGTCATTATGAATATTTGTTCTATGACTAATAATTACTCAGTAAAATGAAACTTAATATTTCTAAATAAACATAAATTTTCTCCTCATTTCCTCGAAAGCTATTAGAGATATTGGAAATATAATTGCAGCATCTGATAGACCTAATTAAACTATACAACTGATATTATGAATATTTGTTTTATGACTAATAATTACGCAGTAAAATGAAACTTAATATTTATTTAAAAACATGACTTTCCTCCTCATTTTCTCGCAAGCTATTAGAGATATTGGAAATATCACTGCAGCATCTGATAGACTACATTAAACTGTATAACTGAAATTATGAATATTTGTTCTATGACTAATAATTAAGCAGTAAAATTAAACTTTATATTTATATAAAAACATGACTTTCCTCCTAATTTTTTCGAAAGCTATTAGAGATATTGGAAATATCATTACAGCATCTGATACAACTAATTAAACTGTACAACTGTCATTATTAATATTTGTTCTATGACTAATAATTACGCAGTAAAATGAAACTTAATATTTATATAAAAACATGAATTTCCTCCTCATTTTTTTCGAAAGCTATTAGAGATATTGGAAATATCATTGCAGCATCTGATAGACCTGATTAAAATCTACTACTGTCATTATGAATATTTTCACTAGTACTAATAAATACTGATTTTTACTTTTTTTAAATTACTTTCTTCCTCGTTTTCTCGAAAGCTATTAGATATATTGGAAATATCATTGCATCATCTGATACAACTAATTCACCTTTACAACTGATATTATGAATATTTGTTCTATGACTAATAATTACGCAGTAAAATAAAACCGTATTTTTATATAAAAACATGATTTTCCTCGTCATTTTCTCGAAAGCTATAAGAGATATTGGAAATATAATTGCAGCATCTGATAGACCTAATTAAACTGTACAACTGATATTATAAATATTTGTTCTATGACTAATAATTACGCAGTAAAATGAAACTTAATATTTATTTAAAAACATGACTTTCCTCCTCATTTTCTCGAAAGCTATTAGAGATATTGGAAATATCACTGCAGCATCTGATAGACTTAATTAAACTGTAAAACTGAAATAATGAATATTTGTTATATGACTAATAATTACGCAGTAAAATTAAACTTTATATTTATATAAAAACATGACTTTCCTCCTAATTTTTCGAAAGCTATTAGAGATATTGGAAATATCATTAAAGCATCTGATAGACCTAATTAAACTGTAAAACTGTCATTATGAATATTTGTTCTATGACTAATAATTACTCAGTAAAATGAAACTTAATATTTCTAAATAAACATAAATTTTCTCCTCATTTCCTCGAAAGCTATTAGAGATATTGGAAATATAATTGCAGCATCTGATAGACCTAATTAAACTGTACAATTGATATTATGAATATTTGTTCTATGACTAATAATTACGCAGTAAAATGAAACTTAATATTTATTTAAAAACATGACTTTCCTCCTCATTTTCTCGCAAGCTATTAGAGATATTAGAAATATCACTGCAGCATCTGATAGACTACATTAAACTGTAAAACTGAAATTATGAATATTTGTTCTATGACTAATAATTACGCAGTAAAATTAAACTTTATATTTAGATAAAAACATGACTTTCCTCCTAATTTTTTCGAAAGCTATTAGAGATATTGGAAATATCATTACAGCATCTGATACAACTAATTAAACTGTACAACTGTCATTATGAATATTTGTTCTATGACTAATAATTACTCAGTAAAATGAAACTTAATATTTCTATATAAACATAAATTTTCTCCTCATTTCCTCGAAAGTTATTAGAGATATTGGAAATATCATTGCAGCATCTGATACACCTAATTAAACTGTACAACTGTCATTATTAATATTTGTTCTATGACTAATAATTACGCCGTAAAATGAAACTAAATATTTATATAAAAACATGAATTTCCTCCTCATTTTTTCGAAAGCTATTAGAGATATTGGAAATATCATTGCAGCATCTGATAGACCTGATTAAAATCTACTACTGTCATTATGAATATTTTCACTAGTACTAATAAATACTGAATTTTACTTTTTTTAAATTACTTTCTTCCTCGTTTTCTCGAAAGCTATTAGAGATATTGGAAATATCATTGCATCATCTGATACAACTAATTCACCTTTACAACTGATATTATGAATATTTGTTCTATGACTAATAATTACGCAGTAAAATAAAACCGTATTTTTATATAAAAACATGAGTTTCCTCGTCATTTTCTCGAAAGCTATTAGAGATATTGGAAATATAATTGCAGCATCTGATAGACCTAATTAAACTGTACAACTGATATTATGAATATTTGTTCTATGACTAATAATTACGCAGTAAAATGAAACTTAATATTTATTTAAAAACATGACTTTCCTCCTCATTTTCTCGCAAGCTATTAGAGATATTGGAAATATCACTGCAGCATCTGATAGACTACATTAAACTGTAAAACTGAAATTATGAATATTTGTTCTATGACTAATAATTACGCAGTAAAATTAAACTTTATATTTATATAAAAACATGACTTTCCTCCTAATTTTTTTCGAAAGCTATTAGAGATATTGGAAATATCATTACAGCATCTGATACAACTAATTAAACTGTACAACTGTCATTATTAATATTTGTTCTATGACTAATAATTACGCAGTAAAATGAAACTTAATATTTATATAAAAACATGAATTTCCTCCTCATTTTTTCGAAAGCTATTAGAGATATTGGAAATATCATTGCAGCATCTGATAGACCTGATTAAAATCTACTACTGTCATTATGAATATTTTCACTAGTACTAATAAATACTGATTTTTACTTTTTTTTAAATTACTTTCTTCCTCGTTTTCTCGAAAGCTATTAGAGATATTGGAAATATCATTGCATCATCTGATACAACTAATTCACCTTTACAACTGATATTATGAATATTTGTTCTATGACTAATAATTACGCAGTAAAATAAAACCGTATTTTTATATAAAAACATGATTTTCCTCGTCATTTTCTTGAAAGCTATAAGAGATACTGGAAATATAATTGCAGCATCTGATAGACCTAATTAAACTGTACAACTGATATTATAAATATTTGTTCTATGACTAATAATTACGCAGTAAAATGAAACTTAATATTTATTTAAAAACATGACTTTCCTCCTCATTTTCTCGAAAGCTATTAGAGATATTGGAAATATCACTGCAGCATCTGATAGACTTAATTAAACTGTAAAACTGAAATAATGAATATTTGTTATATGACTAATAATTACGCAGTAAAATTAAACTTTATATTTATATAAAAACATGACTTTCCTCCTAATTTTTTCGAAAGCTATTAGAGATATTGGAAATATCATTAAAGCATCTGATAGACCTAATTAAACTGTACAACTGTCATTATGAATATTTGTTCTATGACTAATAATTACTCAGTAAAATGAAACTTAATATTTCTAAATAAACATAAATTTTCTCCTCATTTCCTCGAAAGCTATTAGAGATATTGGAAATATAATTGCAGCATCTGATAGACCTAATTAAACTATACAACTGATATTATGAATATTTGTTCTATGACTAATAATTACGCAGTAAAATGAAACTTAATATTTATTTAAAAACATGACTTTCCTCCTCATTTTCTCGCAAGCTATTAGAGATATTGGAAATATCACTGCAGCATCTGATAGACTACATTAAACTGTATAACTGAAATTATGAATATTTGTTCTATGACTAATAATTACGCAGTAAAATTAAACTTTATATTTATATAAAAACATGACTTTCCTCCTAATTTTTTCGAAAGCTATTAGAGATATTGGAAATATCATTACAGCATCTGATACAACTAATTAAACTGTACAACTGTCATTATTAATATTTGTTCTATGACTAATAATTACGCAGTAAAATGAAACTTAATATTTATATAAAAACATGAATTTCCTCCTCATTTTTTCGAAAGCTATTAGAGATATTGGAAATATCATTGCAGCATCTGATGGACCTGATTAAAATCTACTACTGTCATTATGAATATTTTCACTAGTACTAATAAATACTGATTTTTACTTTTTTTTAAATTACTTTCTTCCTCGTTTTCTCGAAAGCTATTAGAGATATTGGAAATATCATTGCATCATCTGATACAACTAATTCACCTTTACAACTGATATTATGAATATTTGTTCTATGACTAATAATTACGCAGTAAAATAAAACCGTATTTTTATATAAAAACATGATTTTCCTCGTCATTTTCTCGAAAGCTATAAGAGATATTGGAAATATAATTGCAGCATCTGATAGACCTAATTAAACTGTACAACTGATATTATAAATATTTGTTCTATGACTAATAATTACGCAGTAAAATGAAACTTAATATTTATTTAAAAACATGACTTTCCTCCTCATTTTCTCGAAAGCTATTAGAGATATTGGAAATATCACTGCAGCATCTGATAGACTTAATTAAACTGTAAAACTGAAATTATGAATATTTGTTCTATGACTAATAATTACGCAGTAAAATTAAACTTTATATTTATATAAAAACATGACTTTCCTCCTAATTTTTTCGAAAGCTATTAGAGATATTGGAAATATCATTACAGCATCTGATAGACCTAATTAAACTGTACAACTGTCATTATGAATATTTGTTCTATGACTAATAATTACTCAGTAAAATGAAACTTAATATTTCTAAATAAACATAAATTTTCTCCTCATTTCCTCGAAAGCTATTAAAGATATTTGAAATATCATTGCAGCATCTGATACACCTAATTAAACTGTACAACTGTCATTATTAATATTTGTTCTATGACTAATAATTACGCAGTAAAATGAAACTTAATATTTATATAAAAACATGAATTTCCTCCTCATTTTTTTCGAAAGCTATTAGAGATATTGGAAATATCATTGCAGCATCTGATAGACCTGATTAAAATCTACTACTGTCATTATGAATATTTTCACTAGTACTAATAAATACTGAATTTTACTTTTTTTCTAAATTACTTTCTTCCTCGTTTTCTCGAAAGCTATTAGAGATATTGGAAATATCATTGCATCATCTGATACAACTAATTCACCTTTACAACTGATATTATGAATATTTGTTCTATGACTAATAATTACGCAGTAAAATAAAACCGTATTTTTATATAAAAACATGATTTTCCTCGTCATTTTCTCGAAAGCTATTAGAGATATTGGAAATATAATTGCAGCATCTGATAGACCTAATTAAACTGTACAACTGATATTATGAATATTTGTTCTATGACTAATAATTACGCAGTAAAATGAAACTTAATATTTATTTAAAAACATGACTTTCCTCCTCATTTTCTCGAAAGCTATTAGAGATATTGGAAATATCACTGCAGCATCTGATAGTCTAATTAAACTGTAAAACTGAAATTATGAATATTTGTTCTATGACTAATAATTACGCAGTAAAATTAAACTTAATATTTTATATAAAACATGACTTTCCTCCTCATTTCTCGAAAGCTATTAGAGATATTGGAAATATCATTGCAGCATCTGATACACCTAATTAAACTGTACAACTGTCATTATGAATATTTGTTCTATGACTAATAATTACGCAGTAAAATGAAACTTAATATTTATATAAAAACATGAATTTCCTCCTCATTTTCTCGAAAGCTATTAGAGATATTGGAAATATCATTGCAGCATCTGATAGACCTAATTAAACTGTAAAACTGAATTATGAATATTTGTTCTATGACTAATAATTACGCAGTAAAATGAAACTTAATATTTATATAAAAACATGACTTTCCTCCTCATTTTCTCGAAAGCTATTAGAGATATTGGAAATATCATTGCAGCATCTGATAGACCTAATTAAACTGTACAACTGTCATTATGAATATTTGTTCTATGACTAATAATTACGCAGTAAAATGAAACTTAATATTTATTTAAAAACATGACTTTCCTCCTCATTTTCTCGAAAGCTATTAGAGATATTGGAAATATCATTGCAGCATCTGATACACCTAATTAAACTGTACAACTGTATTATGAATATTTGTTCTATGACTAATAATTACGCAGTAAAATGAAACTTTATATTTATATAAAACATGAATTTTCCTCCTCATTTTTTCGAAAGCTATTAGAGATATTGGAAATATCATTGCAGCATCTGATAGACCTAATTAAACTGTACAACTGTCATTATGAATATTTGTTCTATGACTAATAATTACGCAGTAAAATGAAACTTAATATTTATATAAAAACATGACTTTCCTCCTCATTTTCTC
>JAPQNM010000021.1:5010001-5015001 GCA_029783475.1 Metacarcinus magister | reverse complement strand
ACACACACACACACACACACACACACACACACACACACACACACACACACACACACACACACACACACACATACACAGACACACACAGAATTGCATATTGGGATCACTATTATATTAAAAAAAAAGTTTGCAGCATTAATTCAATATTTTTCAGTTAAGAATAATTTCCCTGATGGTTTTGAGGGCTTCAGAACAGCTTTTTTTGGAGGGAGGAAGGGAACGAGGAAGCAGGTGAGGGAGGGTGTGAGAGGGGAAAGGGTGAGAACGTTAAGGGGAGTTGAACAGAGTGAGATTTGGTTAATTCATGAAAATTAATGGGGGGGTTGAAGCAAAGGGTGGAATAAGAGGAAGTTGTAGGGGAAGGGAAAGGTACCATTGGCTACATTGTTATGTTACTATTGCCTATATAGGTTTTATGCAACCTAGCACGACCTTGTGACCTTCCTGGACCCGCTAGTCAGATGCAGTGAAGTGGTGACAGTGACTCTGCCGTGTTCTGTTCATCTACTCATAAAAGTATAGGCAGCCCCCTCATTGAAGATGGGTTATCTCGTACTCTTAACAATACAACAAAACAACGTGTGTGTGTGTGTGTGTGTGTGTGTGTGTGTGTGTGTGTGTGTGTGTGTGTGTGTGTGTGTATACATATATATATATATATATATATATATATATATATATATATATATATATATATATATATATATATATACGTTTTTCGTTTTGTTCAATTAGTAGTTTCCTCTACTTATTATTATTACTATTATTATTATTGTTAGTAATAGTAGTAGTAGTATTGTTATTATTGTTTTATTGTTATTTTCATTATTATTGTAATTTTTATTATTATTATCATTAATATTATTATTATTATCATTATTATTATTAGTATTGTTATTGTTATTATTATTATTATTATTATTATTATTATTATTATTATTATTATTATTATTATCATTATTGTTATTATTATTAATATTATTACTATTATTATTATCATCATCATTATTATCATAATCATCATCAGTAGCTCATTTTGTAGTGTATGTCAATTTCTGTTTTCAGTGAAAGAGCCTGCATACCCAAGAGCGTGGGAGGGGAGGGCAGTGAGTGATGTCCCTTGCTCACTCCTTCCCCTTGTGTGGATTAGCGTGGCCAGAATGGTAACTGCAGAGCTGCCACATTGTCCAAAACATTAGTAGGAGGAGAAGAGTTCAGTGCAGGCTATGCTGGTGAGTACCTCTTGGCAGTTCAGGATATGAATAATGACAGAGAGGGAAGGCGTAGGGTGAGAGGAACGCGGCTCAATGCTTGAGGGAAAGGCAGGTTACCAGACAGCGAGGAAGTAAATTGAAATCAAGGAGGGTGAGCTGAGCCATCCCAATCGCTCCTCTTCTCCCCATTCACTGCTCTTCCTTCTCATTCCTCCTGTGTCCCTCATTCCCTGCCTTCGTACACTCATCTTCATTCATCCATTACATTTTTTTGCAGTCACGAATTTCCTTTTTTTCTTCTCCTTTCTCTCCTCTATATCCTCTTTCACTTCCCTTTCCCCATTACCCCGTCAACCACATGCCCCTGGCCGGCCTCAAGTTTTTTTTTCCCAGTAAAAAGATCTAACATTCGAGTGGGATAATTTTCCCTTCCAAAGCCATACAGAACAGAAAGGGGAAAAAAAACTTCTTCCCCTTCTCAAAAGCCTTAGTGCCTGGAGGGTAAGATAGTTTTTTAATTTATTTTTTCATTTTATTTTACTCTTCAATGCACGATTATGGAAAGTTGAGCCATGAAAAGAGTAAGAAAAAGCGTCTTGCATCGCCATGAGATTTATGACCTTTGCATTTGCTTGTTGACTCGTGAGGGGAGAAAGTGCAGGCGTGTGGGGATTGCGATGGACATGCAGGTGAGGAAAACCACCTGAGCGAGTTAGGGATGATAGTATGTGAGGTGTTTCATTAGCATGTGAGAGCAAGGGGAGAGAGTGTGTGGGAGGTGTTTGGGAGCGACGGGTGGAGGCGAGGGGAGGAGGGGAGAAGCACATAAGGTCAGGGACAGCAGTAATTACTGTAAACAAACATGGCCTTCCAACACGCTACCCGCATGTTAGTCGTGAATACGTGGGGCAAAAGTCAGTCCCCGGGCGCCGCGTTGACAAGTCAGGCAGAAATGTTAGCCAGAATGTAACCATGTAACGAAATTTTTTCCATCAGATAAGTACACAAAAAACCAAACCTTACCTGTTCGCATCAATTGACACACATTGACCCTGAAGTGACACCTGTTCTACCTGAAATAAAAGGACTCTCGTGGGAATCACTGTAGTTTGTGTTAATGATAATATTGAATTGTATGTATTATTCCACCCAAGATCTCAGGTGATTCTAGGGAAATGTGGATTTGAAAATGCTCTGAAAACGATTCAGATTTAATATGTCATTGTGACTTTATTCTGGGACTCGGGAGTTAAGGAAGGAATTATAAATGAATTTCACTATGTGGCTAATTGAAAAACGTGAACACCAAAAACATAATGCAAACGTGTGTTACCTGTGCTGGTCCTGCTTTTATTTTCCTTGTTTTACACGTGTTTACCTGAGCCAGGAAAACATTTTAGGCCTTTACACGTGCCTGTGGGGAAATTACCTGAGAAAATTATAAAAAAAGATATAATGAAAACAACGAAAATGGAAGTAATTAAGGAATGACACAAGGGACAGTAATTTTGGTGTGGACATGTTGATGCACACACCTGATAGCGTCATACACACACACACACACACACATACACACATACATACATACATATATTCATAGTGGGCGAGTGGATGTGTTATAAACAGGTAAGGATAACAAGTGTGAATGTACGGTACTAGCTTTATGGGTGTAAGTCAATTGAATTTTTCTAGGCAAGGTGTGTGATGTGGTGTTGATGAAGAGGATAAAGGAGTATTCAAAGGGAGTGTTTTGTGATGAGCAGTGTGGTCTTAGAAAGGAAAGAGGATGCGTAGATCAGGTGTTTGCTTTGAGACAGGTGTGTGATATATGTTTTCAGCGTTCGTGGATGTAGTACGTAGAAAAAAAAACATAAATTAATTAATAGGGAGGGATGTTGTGTACTGTTTTTAAATTGCATGGGGTAGGTGGTAATTGGTTAATTAAATAGATTGATAGCTTTTCATGGAGAGTCGAGAACGTTTTTGAATGGGAAGTCTTGTGAGTGATTGGATGTTAACATGAATAAAGATTGAAGAGAGGTAGAAGCGTGATTGTTAGGTGGAGGTTTGAGTCTGGTGAGTGCTGATGGTTGAGAGTGAAAGCTGAATCAACTCCTGTTTACAGATGATATTAAACTTGTGGCTGAGGCAAAGGAAAAGTTAGAATGATTGATGCGAGGGTTTGAAAGTGTGTGCAAAAGAAGGAAATTGAGTGTAAATGAGAATAAAAGCAAACTAATGAAGTGTACGAGAACGGTAGATGGTAGGAAGATTAATAAAGTATTGAAGGGGAAGTTACTTGAAGTGGAAGAATGCTTTAAGTATTTGTGGTTGCATGATGCTGTGTATGGAAGAATAAATGTAGAGGTGAAGTCTACAATGAATGAAGGAGGAAGAATGTGGCGATAAACCTAATTTTGTTTTAGATCTAGATCGCTTCAAATTAATGCAAAGAGAAGGTTGTATGACGGAGTAGAGGTGTCAGCTGCATTGTATGGGACTGAGACGTGGAATATGAGAGTAGCAGACAGGAATTAATTAGATCTAATGGAGATGAGATGTCAGAGAAGTATGTTTGTAGTAACACGTATCGATCAAGTGTCATATGAGGAATTATTGATAACATTGGATATTTGAGAAGTTATCTGGTCGAACACAGCAGAGTATTGCAATGATTTGGAGCTTTAAAGAACATGGATGACAATCAATTGATGAAAACGACAAATAGTTCTGATGTGAGAGGTATAAAGTTGTGAGGGAGGCCACGAATTGGAAGGATGGACAGTGCGAAGAGAGTGTTTGATGCAAAAATGATGTATGTGAAGCAACGCAGAATGCTGATAAAATTGAAAGAACAATTGTGAATGCATTAGTGGGGACGCAGCTTGACTGCCTCGACGGGAGGTTCTACCACATGTCAGATTATCTGATTGGATCAGGTGCCAAGAAGAGGATGATTGAGTCTGGTGCCGAGAAGGGGATGAATCTACTATGATGCAGCAGAGATAAAGTAGTTATGCTATCCGCCTCCTGCGCAGAAATCACTAGTTGTGCTGAGAGACTGACCCTCACACAGTGTAATATGATAAGGATCAGTCCCTCTCCTCTAGAAACCTAGAGGCAAAAACATGTTGGAATGCATGAGGATGTATGTATGTAGATGCTTTGTCTCTGCCACCAGCCACCCGTTAAGAGGAGTCAGCCGGTTATATAGATTGATACATTGTTATTTGGAGTATTATCTTCATTGCTCTTGTTATTATTATCATTATTATTATTTATATTATTATTATTATTATTATTATTATTATTATTATTATTATTATTATTATTATTATTATCATTATTATCATTATTATTTTTATTGTTATTATTATTAGCAGTAGTATTGCTATCATTATGATCATCACCACTATTGTAATCATACTCAATGTTGTTTTATACAGCAACATGTGGAGAAGAATAGAGCAACGCCATAAAAGCGTCATTATTATATACTAGCAATTGATGGAGTAACACAACAGGTAACCAGGTGGAAGCAAAACACCTGTACCACCAGCCAGCCAAACAGGTAACATCCATCACACATCCCATTCCTCCCACTACTACCAACTCTCCCTTATGTCCAGTTCCATCCTCAGTGACGGGGCAGCAAAAAGAGAAAAAAAAGAGGAAGCTTTATGGCGTCATAAAACTTTATTACTCTCTGATTTTATAGGGCAAAGGTAAAGCAGTGGACCGCAAGGGAACTATGCTCATAAAGGAAGCAACTTATGTTTTGGTGCT
>JAPQNM010000021.1:4997501-5002501 GCA_029783475.1 Metacarcinus magister | reverse complement strand
TGTGACTGTATGTTTGTGATTCTTGTTTGTGTGTTGTGTGATTGTTTGAGTTGATGGATGGACGAGTGATTCAATGTGTGTGTGTGTGTGTGTGTGTGTGTGTGTGTGTGTGTGTGTGTGTGTGTGTGTGTGTGTGTGTGTGTGTGTGTTTTCCATATTTCCAAACCGAAAATAAAAGGTTTGTGGGAAAATGAAAACACACACACACACACACACACACACACACACACACACACACACACACACACACACACACACACACACACACACACAGTGGACATTCCATTATGAACGTATCAATGAACAAATTAGAACCTGAACACTTAAATCTGTGTCGTGACGGAAATAACACCTGTGAGCAAGGAAAGTGATTGATGCAATTGCGTAGGTAAACTGATATCATTACTCTCTCTCTCTCTCTCTCTCTCTCTCTCTCTCTCTCTCTCTCTCTCTCTCTCTCTCTCTCTCTCTCTCTCTCTCTCTCTCTCGTAGGGTGGTAAAACACGCCTAAGGGAGTCATTCTTACCTTTGTACTTTCTTACCTTTTAGAAAAATTAAAAACACCCTCGTTTTTCTTTTTTCCTTTTTTTTTATTGCGGTGCTGTCAGGTATCAGTACGTGCAAGTTTCCTTTAATTTATCTTTTTCTTCTTTTAATATTTGGTTTATGCTTTTACCTTTTGTGTATGTGCGGTTAACAAATGAGAACTTTAATTGTATAGGATTGCAATGCCTATCAATATTTTTTTTTCTAGAGAGAGAAAAAATAATAATAAGTAATTACCAGTAAGAACAGAAGTCTAGAGGGATCAGTAAGTAAGTTCAATTAACTATATACATGTCATTAGTTTGTCTGTGTCACTATTAAAAAATAATGAGATAAATGTAACTCAACTCATCCACCTTTGCTCTTTCTGTACGTAAATTGACTACAGGTATACAGGTGAGCTAAATTAAAAGGTAACTTGAAACGAATCCGATGCTGTCCTGAAACTCTCAACCCACGAATTAATTAAAAAGGAAATAAGAGAGACAAAAAAATGTTGAATCCAAAGTCTTAATTCATTTTCAAAGTTAGAGAATTGTTTTCTTGATTTGACGAATCTATTTTTTACTATTGCAGACTCGGAAGGTTTTTTTTCTTTCTTTCTTTCTTTCTTTTTTCGGGGGGAAGGGAAGGAAAATAAGCTAATTACATTTTAAGAATAGTTCACGAATATATCTAATTACAGGACTTATTAATGAATGAATTATGTGCGTGTTTTTTAATTAAAGTTTCATAACCAGTTTTTACCTTCAATTACCGCGCGTTGGTAAATTGCCCAATTCTAACCATTTCATCATTACCTTCCCCTCCCCTGACAACGTTGGTGCGGCGGGACGGATCACTCTCATTAATATTCTTTAGTCTTGCTGCTTTGCCGTTTGTCTTGTGTGGCGAGAGAAAATAAAGGAAAGAAAAAAATGTTGCTTACAGAGAAAGAATGAAGGAGGACAAACAAATAAGAGGAGGAGGAGGAGGAGGAGGAGGAGAGGGATGTGTAGAAAGAGGAAGAGGAACAAAGAAGGGATAATCCATACAAAAAAACACTGATCGAGAGAGAGAGAGAGAGAGAGAGAGAGAGAGAGAGAGAGAGAGAGAGAGAGAGAGAGAGAGAGAGAGAGAGAGAGAGAGAGAGAGAGAGAGAGAGAGAGAGACATGAGTGCGAACAATGCAGTCATATTTCACGAGCATTACCTTAAGCTGAAGATAATGAGGTTGTCACTCCTCTAAGTCATGTTAAAGGTGGATTCTACTGTCCTCTTCCTCCTCCTCCTCCTCCTCCTCCTCCTCCTCCTCCTCCTCCTCCTCCTCCTCCTCCTCTTCCTGTGTTTCTTTCCCTTCCTTTCCCTTCCGTTGTATCACTTCTTCCCTTATCACTTTCCTCACTCTATCATCTCAACCTCGCTCATGGCTGAAACTCTTCCATTTTTCATCTTATTCTCGTATCATCCCTTTATTTTGCACCTTTCAATGTTGTTATCTCTCTCTCTCTCTCTCTCTCTCTCTCTCTCTCTCTCTCTCTCTCTCTCTCTCTCTCTCTCTCTCTCTCTCTCTCTCTCTCTCTCTCTCTCTCTCTCTCTCTCTCGTACCCTATCTTCCTATACTACCTCCGTCATCCCTCATCCACGGATTCATCCAGTTATCCCCGTCTGACTGGCGTACTCTCCCCCACTGCATTAATTGTCCCCTTGTCTCGCTGTTTTAATAGTGTCCCCTCAGCTGGCACGCCTTCGAAACGCCCCTTAGTCATGCTAATTCTGAGTCGCCCCAAACTACATTCCAACCTTGTGATGCTGAGATGCGACCTAGTTGTGAGTAGTTTTCCCTTTTGATATGATGGAAGGGTTCACGGGATATTTGATTTTATCCGTTCGTTCGTTTGTCATGCAGTGGTTTGGTGATTATAGGGTTGTAGAAGTAGGTCATATGGTCAAACTCTCTCTCTTTATTTTCTTTCTTTCTTTCTCCCTCTCACTTTTTTCTCTTTCTCTCTCTTTCTATGTTTCTGCCATCATCATCATCATCTTCGTCATGGTCTTCGTCGTCAGCTTTCTCATCTTATTCCTCCTCCTCCTTCTCGTCCTCCTCCTCTTGCACATTATCAAGTTCTGTCGAGCAAATGGAAGCAAATTGAAGTTTATGGAAGCAGTCGCCGCCGCCACCGCTTTTGAGCTACATACTCCTACTGGTGCTGGAGGCGTCGCAGGAG
Organism: Metacarcinus magister; assembly: GCA_029783475.1. Taxonomy (NCBI): domain Eukaryota; kingdom Metazoa; phylum Arthropoda; class Malacostraca; order Decapoda; family Cancridae; genus Metacarcinus; species Metacarcinus magister. The sequence goes on along the minus strand of JAPQNM010000021.1, from coordinate 4,999,749 downwards.
AAGCGCCTGGGAGAGAACGACAGTGTTTACATTTAGGCAATGGCTTGGTGACTTATATGATGTTTTTCTTCACTTTTTTAGCCTTTTTTTCCCAGTCGCTGTTGCTGTTTTTCAAGTTTTTTTCCCTTGGTTGTCTTAGAATTCTTAACTATTTTTTTTTCTTCTCTCATTTTGATTGTCAGTTTGTTAATGAGTTTATTTTGTGAGTTAGTTTCTGTTGATCTATATTTATTTTTCCCTTTTCCTTCTGTACGCATTTTCAATTCATTCTATTTCTTCTGTGTTTGTTGATTGTGAAGAGGGAAGGTCAGGGTGGTGTGTGGATTGGGTTTCCGGTTCCGTTGCCTCACCCAGGTCAGGTCAGGTCAGGGTTTCCGAATTAGCACGCAGGTAAGCATCTCCTCGGCCCCTGTATGCTAATTCGACGCGTCCGGGCAGGTGTTCCGGGATATTGCACTGCCTTTATGACACCTGCAGCGGCTGAGAGGAAGGCTGTACATGGCTTTCCTTACTCTCTCTCTCTCTCTCTCTCTCTCTCTCTCTCTCTCTCTCTCTCTCTCTCTCTCTCTCTCTCTCTCTCTCTCTCTCTCTCTCTCTCTCTCTCTCTCTTCGCTCTATCTATCTATCTCTCACTACTGTTTACGCTTGAAAGGTCTGACTTAGTTCCCCAGTGATTGCCTGTCATTGCACCGGCGAAGGAGGACCAGGAGCAGGGAAGAGAGAGATATAGAGACAGTTTCCCTTTGGAGTAGTGCGAGTAGGAAATCGACGAGGAAGGGGATGTATAGTTTTGAGAAGTTTGTGATTGTTTGCGTGTATACGAGTTTTCCTCTTTGTCTCCCTCTTATGTTTTTCTCTCTCTTTTCTGTTTCGCTGTCTCTGTTTTTCTTTCATTCTCTAAGCATTTAACCACCGAAACTAGCTGAAACACTCTCTCTCTCTCTCTCTCTCTCTCTCTCTCTCTCTCTCTCTCTCTCTCTCTCTCTCTCTCTCTCTCTCTCTCTCTCTCTCTCTCTCTCTCTCTCTCTCTCTCTCTGTGTGTGTGTGTGTGTGTGTGTGTGTGTGTGTGTGTGTGTGTGTGTGTGTGTGTGTCATATAATTCATATATTCTTATTTTACTTATCTAGTTTGTTATAAATATGTGAATAAACAGCTTTTATTCATTTTCATCTTGAGTCACTCATTTTTTTCCTATTTTTTCCCCCTTGCAGTGTTTGGTCTGTATTCATAGATAGAAGTGAATAAAGAAAAAAACAGAAAGATCGGGTTACAATTACTCTTTATAACCACTTCAATTTCTTATCAACTTTATACCCAGTCGTCTTGACTTGAAGATCTTTTCCATTGCCAAGTTATGTCCTCGTGCACTCCATTCACCATCCATTAACTTTAGATTTTGCTGACTTCAGATATTAAGTTATTACGTTCCAGACATGTGCGTACTCTTAAAAGCTTCTCAAACTCGCATTGCCTTAACATACAGTCCTGTCAGTATATAAATGTTTCCTAGCACAGTCCTTGCTTCCACGTTTGTGCTGCCACCAACCACACTGTCCATTACCATCAGGAAGACGAGGCTGCAAAGTGCTATTTACTACCACGAACATCACCACCTCGCTCACTAAACAACAACATACACAAGTTACTTATTCCTACTTTGCTGTTGCTTTCATCTACCGTAACCTTTCCTCTCCTCACCCTGAAGCCTCCTCCTCATCCTCAGTTCATCTACTCGACGCGTTTCCCTTCTCTGCATCCCCCTCGTCCTCTTCCTCATTTGGAGTTAAAATAATACTCTGGTGCCGTAAACACAAAGTCCTGCCGTTCATTAAAGCGCTCCTCGAACACTGCAATAAATCCTTGGATCTCTCCAGGAATTAATTACCTGAGGAAGAGAGAGAGGGAGAGGGAGAGAGAGAGAGAGAGAGAGAGAGAGAGAGAGAGAGAGAGAGAGAGAGAGAGAGAGAGAGAGAGAGAGAGAGAGAGAGAGAGAGAGAGAGAGAGAGAGAGAGGTGAAAGTGAAAGAGCGAAGGAAACTCTGATAATCTTGTGAATTATTCCACACAGCTTGGCGTGTCACAGACGTCTGAGAGCATTGTGTTACAAGGAGGAGGAGGAGGAGGATGAGGAGGAAGAGGAAGAAGGGGTAAGGGAAGACGAGGTTGAGGACGAGCTGGGGGCAGAGGAAGAGGAGGAGGAGCAAAGGGAATGGATTATGATAAGAGGGAGAAAAACAATGAATAGAAAA
>JAPQNM010000021.1:4982501-4995001 GCA_029783475.1 Metacarcinus magister | reverse complement strand
CTTCTCCAACCTCATCATTATCATCTTACAGGAAAGCCAAAATACTTCAGATTCTTACATATACAGACTATGATGATGAACAAGAAAAATGATGAAGAAACCAAGCAGCCAACACACAAGACAAACAAAACCATCAGACAACAACAGTATTCCCAGACAGACTCTTCAGCGCGAAGAGTTTTATCTCATCATTAGCAAGATTATTCCATAAGTTGCTAATTGAAGTTGCATAACATAGAAATTTGTGAGGAAAAGGGGAAAGAAGGAAAAAGGAGGAAGAAAAGGAAAAGAAGGAAGAGAACAAGAAAGAGTAAAAAGAAGAATATTACATAGAATTAAAGGACGAAAGGATAGTATGATGCCATTGGTAAATAACGAGAGTATCTGCTGAACTACTTTCCACAACCACTACTAGTAAACTGTGTGGAGAACAAGATATAGTTAAGCAAGACTCCACCTCTACCACATCTCGCTCCGGCAGGAAACAGTGTGAAAAGAATACCATGTATATTGTAAAAAAACGAATACATGAAATATTTTTATAGACAATGAAATTCGATGTAGGTATTATTACTGTTACTGCATACTGGGGAAGGGAAATTTATAATCAATAATAATTTGCTGTCGTTATACTTCTCTTCTGAATGATACGGTAAACAAGCTTTTCTATATAATTATATATGATTAGTTATTAACAGCTCACACAGACACTATGGTCTAAAATAGATGATATTTCCTTAACTCAGACCAACTATCTTTACTTCCTTCCATGATTAGTACTGAAGATAGGCGACCATGACCGAAACATTCAAATAAATGTATATTTGAATTTCCTGTTTACCATCAGATACTAGAGACGGAGGAGGAGGAGGAGGATGAGGAGGAGGAGAAGGAGGAGGAGGAGGAGGAGGAGGAGGAAGAGGATTAAACAGATGAGGTGGAGGGCATGAAGAAAGAGACATTGGAGGAGCAGATAGTATTAGTAACAGATGGCAGGGCATATTAGTAGAAAGTCAATATTGTTATCAGTTTTACGCAAGAAGGTCAGTGAGTTAACATTTATCATTTTTTGGAGACTTATTCCAAATGAGGAAACACGCGCTTGATGTGATTAAAGGCTTTGTGCAATGACTGTTTGGATGAATCAGGTCAGACAATGGCATTAAGGCAAAAAGAAAATGAATGGAAGCAAATCATTCATGCATAATTGATCTCATATAATTTATATATATATATTAATTTATATATAGTACGAGGTCAATTCAATGGAAACCGATTTAGCGGAAGAGTTTTCTAATGCTCTGTGTTAAGGAAACATTCCGCTAAATCTAGTAATATCTCCAGCGGTTCCACTAATGTCCGCCAAACCCCGCGCCTTGCTTTTGTTTTTTGGCGAGAGTCCTTCGTTTAACCAACAACTCTGTGCTCTCGTGGATTTGTTTTACGTTCTAGGCCTGTGTGTGCTCTGAAACCCAAGTGAAATAATACCTAAAGTGCAAGAAAAGCAGGAAAGAATGAATGCTCGATTTATCGGAAAGCTCGATATAATGCAATTCTGCTAGGATGTAGAGAGAGAGAGAGAGAGAGAGAGAGAGAGAGAGAGAGAGAGAGAGAGAGAGAGAGAGAGAGAGAGAGAGAGAGAGAGAGAGGGAGAGAGAGGGAGAGAGAGAGAGAGAGAGAGAGAGAGAGAGAGAGAGAGAGAGAGAGAGAGAGAGAGAGCCTGAGGAGTATATGCAGAACAACATGCATTGACCAAGTGAGAACTAGTATTAGGAATTATAAAGGAAACTTGTGTTGAAACAGTGTTCACTGTTTGAGCAGAGCAGAGTGTAATGGTGGTTCGGGCATGTAGATTTCTGAAAGAAAAAATTGTATATGATGTTAGAGGTGTGGGGTTGATTGGAAGACCATGGATTGGATGGATGGTCAATGTGAAGGGAACGTTAGATGTAAGAATGATGTGTGTGTAGCGTGGAAATATGGTTGCATGTATAGGAGTTGAAAGGAGAGCAAATGGTAATTCATGAATGAGACTCAACCTCCTCTACCTTAACGTGAGGTTCTCCAACATATGGTTTGATCAGCTGGTAAGGTCGGGCGTAGGGAAAGGGTTTATGGTGTGGCAGGGTAAACAGGCTTTGTTGACAGGCCTTGCCGCGGAAATCACCGGTTGTGCTGCGAGACTGACCCTCACCCAGTATTGCTCGGTCAGAATGGCTCCCTTCTCGCCTAGAGGTTCAGAGGCAAATATGAAAGGGCGTGCACACAAATGTATGTATGTATGGTGACACCTTATCTTGGTTATCTTCCCTTTAAGGAGAATGTCAGCCTGGTAAATTGATAGTTATATAAACCTAAGATAGGTAAAACAACAATTATTAAGGTTGATGCTACTATATGATTAAGTTGCCTTTTTCAAGAAAATTCAATTTTGAGATATGTAGTTGCTCCATCACGTAATTAAGTAGTGCCAGGTAAGATCTTTGAGGCAGTCAGTTATCTTGTGAAATACTGTCAACGTCGGTTATGTAAGGGAGGCACGTAATTGCTTATGTCAGTCTTGCGTCTTCAGCAATTGCTTCAACTTTACAATGAAACATTGAGAGAGAGAGAGAGAGAGAGAGAGAGAGAGAGAGAGAGAGAGAGAGAGAGAGAGAGAGAGAGAGAGAGAGAGAGAGAGAGAGAGAGAAAAAAAATCAACTTAATTTCCTGAGAACGCTAAGTAATAATAATTGGAAATACTACTGTAGGAAACAAGATAAAAGAAACAAATATATAAAAGGAAAATAATACAAAAGAGAAATTTATCCCAGCCATCCAATCATTATGAACACGTCTCTTGTGTGCTGGAGGAAGACTAACACACTCACCTGTAAATATTCTTCCTTTTTTCTCTTACCTTTTACCTTCCTCCACGAAAAAGTAAACATCTTTTCCTTAGAGACCATCCCTACTCCCCCTCTCCTTTCTTCTCCCATCCCCTCACCCTCCTCCCCTCACCCTCCTCCCCTCACCCTCCTCCCCTCACCCTCCTCCTCTCGATCCACAAAGACCCGCTAAAGGACCTATGGGAAGAAAGTCGGGAAGAAAGTCACAGGTGCATGGCATGGTGTAGATCATAATTAGGAGACTCACCAATGAAGGATTTAGGAAGGTGTTCTAATTAATGCTGAGAGGCTCGATATTGCTAACTTTCTCCTCTCCCTTGTTGCCTCCCTCTCTCCCTTTATTCGTTCCTTCGACTCCTTTGTTCTCTCCTTGCTGGTTCCTCGATTAAGTCTCTCTCTCTCTCTCTCTCTCTCTCTCTCTCTCTCTCTCTCTCTCTCTCTCTCTCTCTCTCTCTCTCTCTCTCTCTCTCTCTCTCTCTCTCTCTCTCTCTCTCTCTAACTCAATTTATTCTTAGAGCTCCTCCCTGTCTTCTCTCCCTTCTTACCCCTCCTCCTCCTCCTCGCTTTACTCTTCTTCCTCCCATTCATTCGTGTAGCTACTCACTCTTCCTCCTCTGCCTTCCCCCCTCTCCATCCATTCATTCTTTTGCCTCCTCCTCCTCCTCCTCTTCCTCCTCCTCCTCCTCCTCCTCCTCCTCCTCCTCCTCCTCCTCCTCCTCCTTCTTCTTCTCCTCCCCCTCTTTTGTAGTATCCTCCATTGAAACGTGCAACCCTTCCTTGTACACACATTACTCTCTCTCTCTCTCTCTCTCTCTCTCTCTCTCTCTCTCTCTCTCTCTCTCTCTCTCTCTCTCTCTCTCTCTCTCTCTCTCTCTCTCTCTCTCTCTCTCACTCTCTTGCTCTCTGTAGATCTCTTTTATTAAGTGTCTTGCCACCCTTAACTTATCCTTTCCTTCTCCTTCCCTCCCTCCTTTCCTCCTTTCCTTCCCTCCTTTCCTCCTTTCCCTCCTTCCCCTCACCTCTTGACTTTCCTTTAACAGCCACCTTTGTTTCTCGATACTCTTTGAAGGGAGGAAGGCAGCGTCCAAGGGTAAGACGCCTACAGATTAATATAAGAAAATAATATGTATAGAAAAGTCACCCCTGAAAGTTTGGTCATAATGTGTTCGTAAGATGTTCGTTAAGATGTTGATGTCAAAGTAAAGTAAGTATTGATTTGTATTGTTATTGTTATTGAATTTTTTTGTTGTTATTGTTGTTGTTATTGTTCTTATGGACGAAATGGAAAGGGACGAGTGAAATTTTTGTACCGTTCGTGTGAATTCATAAGTACTTCAGTGATGGTTGGGTGATGTGTTGACGGTGTGCGACTGTCAACAACTGAGAGAGAGAGAGAGAGAGAGAGAGAGAGAGAGAGAGAGAGAGAGAGAGAGAGAGAGAGAGAGAGAGAGAGAGAGAGAGAGAGAGAGAGAGAGAGAGAGAGAGAGAGACCCTGGAAAAAGATGAGGTAAAAAAAAAGGGTAAATAATCGTAATCTAGTATAAGATTACCATGAATTTCCACGTCACTCAAGGTTGTGAGGCGAGGGAGGGAGCACGACACACACACACACACACACACACACACACACACACACACACACACACACACACACACACACACACACACACACACACACCTTACTATATACACAAACTTTCAATCCATTCACTCTACACTTTAAAGATAAAAAACGAGAACACTCCTGTCTTCCTTTTGCTCTCCTTTCCCTGCCTCTTGCCTTTTTTACCTCTTCCTTCCCTCCTTGCCTCTTCCTGCTATCGCTCTGCCTCATCCTGCCTCATCCGCACTTCCCTCTCCCTTGTCCTCTTCCCCCAACAAGCAGTGCCCTCGAGAACAGGTGAGGACTCGAATGTATTAACAGGAGCATCATGGGATCAGCGTAGCCACCGTAAAGGTAATTTGTCCCTCTGTGGCCGAGGTGTTGGTCGTGTGAGGAAGGAAGGAAGGAAGGAAGGAGAGAGGGAGGGGAGGAGGGATGGAGGAATGGTGTGAGGGGAGGAAAGTCAGACATGTAAACGTAATAGAATAATTATACCTTATTTTGCTGTCAATTTATTAATTAATTCTTTCATTTGCATTTTTATTTACGATAATATATGTTGAAGTGATAAAATGTATGATTATATATTTTGCATTTTGTGTCCATATTTTCATTGATTTTTTTTTTTTAGTTCACATTTTCATTTGTAATAATTCATACATGTAGAAGGAATAAGCATAATTTATATATCCTTGCAACATGCGTTTTATATTTGTCCGATACAACATAACACTTGATGTATTGTTAATATGAAACTTTCCGGTGAATGAGTAGTGAAAAACAGCGTTATTCATCCCTCCTGAGTGTGTGTGTGTGTGTGTGTGTGTGTGTGTGTGTGTGTGTGTGTGTGTGTGTGTGTTCTTCCTTACGTGGTATTTATACATCACCATTTTTCCCTCTGTGTTATTTTCTTACTCTCAGAAGCTTATCATTACGATCTCTTTGTTTCTGGATATTTCTGAAGCTTATTTTGTACAAAGTAAGACACTAAACAATAACTTCAAGGAACAGAAGTGAATGTGATATTGGGAAAGCATGACTCTCTCTCTCTCTCTCTCTCTCTCTCTCTCTCTCTCTCTCTCTCTCTCTCTCTCTCTCTCTCTCTCTCTCTCTCTCCTTCGTCCTTTTTCCTCTTCCTTCCCTATTTGCCTTCCTGCCTCTCATGCCGCCTTCCCTCCCTCCCTCTCTTCCTCCTACTCCCTCCTTTCCTCACCCTCCCTCTCTTCCTTCCCCTTCCTCCCTTTTCCACCTCCTCCCTGAACGCTAGCAATCACACTCACTCTATCTAAAGCAATTTCGGTGGCCGTGTCCACACTCACGCCACCCCTCCCCCTCCCCCCCCTTCACCCCTACTCTTCCGTTTCCGAACCTTCCTCTTTTCCCCCTTCTCCTTCCTCCTTCTCCTCCTCTTCCTCTTCCTCCTCCTCACCAACATGGAGACGCTGAAAGGACAGTTTTCTTCGATCTTTCCTTTATAATTTTCACACACCAACACAACTCTTCCTCTCCTCCTCTTGCTCCTCCTCCTCCTCCTCCTCCTCCTCCTCCTCCTCCTCCTCCTCCGCCTGCTTCTCTTTCTCCTCTTCCTCCGCCTCCTTCTCTTCATTCTCCTCATTTTCCATTCCAGAAGTTCTGTTAAAAATCAGAAACTAAAGAAATAACACTAACAACAACAACAACAACAACAACCACAACAACCACAACAACCACAATCACCACCACCAATCAGCTCACCGCCACACACGTCACCAGCAGCGCCTCCACCACTAAGACACACTCGCTAAATCATCCCGGCGCCGCTCCGTCCAATAAAAGAAAAATTTATGGTCGCCTAAAGTCACGTAAGAATCAGCGACGAATGTGGACGATGATGGGATAGAGAGATGGTCTATTACCTGCAAGGGTTTGGTGGTGTGAGTCTGCCTGGTTCACTTGACTCACTGGTTTGGTGGTTCATTGACTCACTGGTTCGTAGGTTTGCTGGTTCATTGGTTTACTGGTTCGCTTCTTGGTTTCGTTGTTCTGATTTTTTTTTTTTTTTTTTTCAATCTTTCGTGTTCCTCCTTTTTCTTTTTTTTTAATTTGCTTTTTCTCAGTCATATTTTTTTTTTTTTCCACATATTTTCGTTTTTTTCTCCCTTTCTCTTTTATTTCCTTTTCGTCGTATTCGTTTTTTTTTTCCATTTTTTGTATATGTCCCTTCTATTTTTTTTTTTTATCCCTTCTCTCATCCCCCCATATTGTCCTCTCTTCTTGATTTCTTTGCCTTTCTAGTTTTCCCTTCTGTCAGCTTTCCTCCCTATCATTCTCTTTTTTCTGGCTCACCTCTCTGTTCCTTTCACCGTCTTTCTACTCACTCTTTGCTTTTTCCCTCTATTTCCTTTTTCCTACTTTTTTATGCAACTTACTTCTCACTGCTTCTCCTTTTCCCTACCCATTTTTCCTTTATTTTCCTTTTAGTTTATAGTTTCTTTTCTCATTCTCTATATAAGTGTGTAATGTGGAAATGTGTATCACTGTTTTTCCTGCCACCAGCTTTTTTTTCTGCCTGCCATCCTGTTTGCCTCTCAGCCTGCCTGCCTCCATCTCTCTATATATACTCCCTTCCATCTCTGTGTGCTGGCCTTGCCTGTCTCTCTCCCTGTCTGTTAGAATGACTTGTATGCCTATTTATGTCTTTCCAGCTCCACACATTCCCTGCAGGTCTTGTCTCTCTATGAGCATTTGCATTCTTTGCCTGCCTTACCAGCTTATCTACATGCCTTACCAGCCTCTATGCATGCCTCTCCTCACTACATGACTTCCTAGTTCGCCTGCCTCCTTGCATGAATAGCCATGCCATGCTTTCCTTGTGTCTGCATGTTTTGCCTGTCTCTGCATAGCTAACATACCTCCTTTACTGCATACCTTCCCTTGCTTAGCTCTAGTTGCCATGCCTACCTTTGTCTGCCTTGGTCTCCTTACCTTGCAGGCCTTTGTGCTCGTCTTAGGTGTCTGTGTTACAAGTCTTACACATCCACCTGCATGCCTGTCGGCGTGCTCTTCACTTTACTCTCTATATATCTTCCTTCCCCTTTCCCTCCTGTCTCCTCCTTTCTACTCGTGCTCCTATTTTTCTTACCGTTCTCATTTTTCCTCCTGTTGCATGTAATTTATTCTCCAGTCTCTCTCTTTATCTCCCGTTCCCCAATTCATCTCCCCTATCTCCCCACTTTTGTATGCTCTCTACCTCATGATACATAAACACACTGCTTACCACTGCTCACCCTCTCTAGCCCCTACCAGCCATCCATTCTCTGCCTCTCTGTTCACCTGCTGCTCTGACGGTCTTTCTGCCTGCTGTCCTGCCTGTGTGCTCGCCCGCATGCACGCACGCCCGCATTCCTGATGTCCTGTTTAGATTGGAAATGGTGACAGGAGACGATCAACGCTGTGAAGCTGTGTAATTTCCTGTTTCTCCTATCTTTATCCCTCCTTTCTTCCGTTTGCATTACTTCGTCAATGTCTATCTTTTCCACCACCACCACCACCACCACAATTTTCTTTACTTCCACAAATCTTCGTATTGCTACTACTACTACTACTACTACTACTACTACTACTACTACTACTACTACTACTAATAATAATAATAATAATAATAATAATAATAATAATAATAATAATAATGATAATGATAATAATAACTATAATAATGATAATAATTATAATAGTAATAATAATAATAATAATAATAATAATAATAATAATAATAATAATAATAATAATAATAATAATAATAATAATAATAATAATGATGGTGAATGTAATAATAAGTATAATAATAATACTTATAATAATGATAATCATTATAATGATAACAATAATAATAATGATATTATTAATAATAGTAATATAAACAATAGTAGAGATATTTTAACTGATAATATTATTAATAATAGTAAATATGATAAGGAATAGAGTATGTAATAATAGTAATGATATCCAGAAAGCAATAACAATAATTGTGGAAGTAACAGTGATGATGATAATGATGCTTATAATAATGATAATGATGATGGAAACAGATAGATGATCATAATCATAATAATAATAATAATAGTGAGAATGATCATAGTAATGATAATTATAGTAATAATAACAATAATAATGATCATAAAAATTATGATAATGATAATAATAAAAATGATAATAATAATCATCAGTTCCTGTTGAAGAGTCACCCATCATCATCAGAAAAAAGTTTGAAGAAAAACCGATTTAAAGAATATTTCCTTCGGTCTTATCTTCCAAGTTCTATTTTAAAGCGAGATGTCAAGGACAGTGAAAACTTTGATAAAGAAAAAATATGAAGAGCTGGAATAGTTATCAATTATGAAGAAGAGAACAGAAAAAAAATATGAATAAGTGATAGACTTCACTACCAAATACAATGGATAAAAGAAGAAAAAAAATCGGTGAAAGGAATTGTAAAATGTGATTGATACCTGAGGAGAAAAAATAAAATATTAGATGAAACTACAAAATCTTAAAAAAAAAAAAAAGATAGAGGAAAATACATGAATTGTATAAAAAAAATACTGAGCAAATGTTGAGAGAGAGAGAGAGAGAGAGAGAGAGAGAGAGAGAGAGAGAGAGAGAGAGAGAGAGAGAGAGAGAGAGAGAGAGAGAGAGAGAGAGAGAGAGAGAGTATGAGAGAGAAAATTGCACTGAAACTCCTTTTAGTAAATAGCAATACCTCCATTTATACCCGAGAGAAAAGGTGGGGAGGGGATGAGGTGCTTTCTAAAATTTTATATAGGAAAGAAGTAGCTATAGAAACCCACTGAGAGGGAGTCTGAAATGTGTTAGATGGAAAGTGAGTGTAGGAAAAAAACATCAAATAATAGAACTCTTCATTATTTGTATTGATTAAATTTTTTTTTGTTTCAATTCATGTGTGGCGTCTCATTTGGTTTTCTTCTCAATTAACTTATCTCTATTGTATGCCTCTCTCTCTCTCTCTCTCTCTCTCTCTCTCTCTCTCTCTCTTCTCTCTCTCTCTCCTCTCTCTCTCTCTCTCTCTCTCTCTCTCTCTCTCTCTCTCTCTCTCTCTCTCTCTCTCTTTCTTTCTCTTTCTTTTTCGCTCCCTTCCTATTTCCACTCATCTTGTCTGGTGCTTTCATCTGCTCTCTCTCTCTCTCTCTCTTCCCTTTTTCTTTTCCTTCCTCCTCTCCTCTCCTGTCTTTCCCTCTTATATCGTCTGTGTCTTACAATCGCATTACACTTTTCTCCACTTTTCTCCACTTTTCTCGTCACTTCCATCTTGCATTTGTTACTCCCGTTGCCTGTTGTCATTTTTTCTTTCCCATTTGCCATCCCTCCCTTCGCCATTGCATATATATTTATCACCTCTTCTCCTATTCTCATTCTCCCTCGTCATCACCTGTTTCTCATCTCCCTTTTTCTAAACTTGTTCTTCTTCTCCTCTTGTTGATAAAAGATAACTGGTGAATAAGTAAACAAAGAATGAATAACACTTCTCTTTCGTAATGCTACTGAGGAAGATAGATAAGGAGAGAGATAGAAAGATAGATAGATAAATAGATAGATAGATAGAGAGAGAGAGGAAAAAATTGAGATAGAGATGGGGGAGAGCTTAAAATAGTATATAATGAATGAAAAGGAACAACAGAGGGAAATAAATAGGAGTGAAAACACGGCCAATTACTCTTCCTCGCTCCTCATTATTTCCTTCGTACCTTTTTTTTCTCTTTGACATCACACACGTGGATTAGGATAAAATATAAACTTTGAGTGCGAGGGATTGATTCAGCGCCGCTTCGTGTTTTAGTTGAAAATGATTTGTAAATATGAACGAACACCATCCATTATTTGAGGGGAGAGAGAGAGAGAGAGAGAGAGAGAGAGAGAGAGAGAGAGAGAGAGAGAGAGAGAGAGAGAGAGAGAGAGAGAGAGAGAGAGAGAGAGAGAGAAACTTGAGTGTTTTCATGTTACTTGGGCCATTAGGTGAAACGTACGTATATATGTGTGTGTGTGTGTGTGTGTGTGTGTGTGTGTGTGTGTGTGTGTGTGTGTGTGTGTGTGTGTGTGTGTGTGTGTGTGTAAAGTGTACGTGTATAAATGTGTGTGTAAAGTGTACGTGTATAAATGTGTGTGTATATGTAAGCTAGTGTTAGTGCATCTCCTACACCTGGCCTTGCTCACACCTGACACGACTCAGTAGACTGGTGACTGGGAGGCGGAAGAGAGAGAGAGAGAGAGAGAGAGAGAGAGAGAGAGAGAGAGAGAGAGAGAGAGAGAGAGAGAGAGAGTGAGAGTGAGAGGAAGAGGAGGTGAAAGGGAGGGTAGAGGAGACAGAATTCTTGAAAAGGTGAGGAAATTGAAAAGCAGGAGGGAATGGAAGAGAAGGAAGAGAAGGTGGGAAGGGAATGAAGGAGAGTTAGTGTATAAAATATCATCTGTTGGAGGAATACACGAGAAACTTAAATAATGTGTATAACGTAGAGGTCACAGCTTGGCAGGAACGTAATACGATACACGTAAGTCAAGCTTCTTTTCTCCATGAGTGTACAAGATAATTTAAACTCTACATCTATATAAATGTAAAGTGTTAAGTATGAATACAAATATCATTATTTAGTAACTTCCGAAATAGTGTGTTTGAGTGGACAATATTGAAGTGAATAATGATAAATTTTGCTATGCTGGTACATGTTCAATATATATTTGATACAGAAGCTCCAGTAATAATAATGAATAATACGAAAATTATTGTTATTATTGAGCAGCTTTGGAGTATTGAAGAGTAATACGGAATTGAATAGTGGTAGTCACAGTAATATTGGATTAAGTCATAATGTTGCAAGGTGAGGCGAGGTGAGGCGTACTGGTGCCAGAGGGAGACTGAAGCTGGAGGACTCATGTCAGGAATTTTTTCTCTTTTTACGGAGAGTCAAACTAGGCAGGCGACTCGTGCATTATTCAGTGTCAAGAAGATTGCACCAGCGTCACCAGGCGAGGCAAAGGCTGAGACTACCGCCCATGCTTACCTACCTACTCCTTGCCTCCCTCCTCCTCACCCTGCCTCCCTCCTCCTCACCCTGCTTCCCTCCTGGTCACTCCTGCCTCCCTCCTGCTCATCCTGCCTCCCTCCTGCTCATCCCTGCCTCGCCTCTGCCTTGCCTCTCATCTAGCCACGCGGGCACCTCACTCCCAGCCCTCAGTGTTGTCTTCATACAATACCTGTGCTTTAGGTCGGGTTCATGTTGGTTAAAATTAAGTTTGCCTCCCGATCACACTACCTTGCCGTACTGTTTTCCTCCCTTTATGACTTGGCCCCCGCGTGTTCACCTCACCTTTAAAATTACACATTGCGTTCTGGACTTTACTCTACCTTTTGCAAGACTAATTCATGTTGGTTTGTTGGTTTGTTCTCTTTTTATCTATCTATCTATCTACCTATCTATCTATCTTTATCTATCTATTATATTTCTATCTATCTATCTATCTATCTTTTTACTTATTTATCTATTCATATATCTATATATTTATCTATCTATTTATCTATCTATCTATTTATTTATTTATCTATATATCTAACTTTCTATCTAGCTATCCATCTATCTCAGTCTTGAACTTTATCCTATTCAATTCAAGGTCATTCATCAAACTGCGAGTGTCACGTCGTAGGAGTAAGAGGGAACTGTCACAACTTTGGCGTCGAGATACTGTGCACCCAATATACTTTACTACCATTTCTGCTACTAATATTTATCTCACTACTATTACCACTACTACTACTACTTCTTATACTACTACTACTAATAATAATAATTATAATAACAGCAATAACAATAACAATAATAATGATAATAATAATAATACTTAAGTAAATAGACATGTTAGGTGACCATGATCCCCAAAACCACTCACCCAGCATACACAAACTGCTCGGTTCAGTTTAGGTAGTTGCTGTAAAACACATTGGCCTGTCGTCCGAAGACAAT
>JAPQNM010000021.1:4975001-4977501 GCA_029783475.1 Metacarcinus magister | reverse complement strand
TCCTCTTCCATCTCTGCATCTCAACACCAATTCTCCCTAAGCCATGTTTGGGGAAGTAGTTGGAGAGAGATGAACTGATGAATAATTTGCATTGGTATTTAACTCTCTCTCTCTCTCTCTCTCTCTCTCTCTCTCTCCTCTCTCTCTCTCTCTCTCTCTCTCTCTCTCTCTCTCTCTCTCTCTCTCTCTCTCTCTCTCTTTCTCTTTCATAACACACAGCATCTCTAACTTTCTTCCTCCTCCTCTTCATCTTCCTCCATCTCATCCTCCTTCTCTTCCTCTACCTTCTCCTCTCCTCCACTTTTGCGACTCAGGGAGGTAAATGAAGCCTTTTACATCGCTCCACTCTTGGTTTTTTGTTCCATGTTTCTTAGTTGAGGACTGGGTGGAAGGCTGGATAGAAAATTGAAAAAATGATAATAATGCTAATGATAATAGATATAATGATAATAGATATAACAATAATATTAATGATAATAATGATAATAGTAATGAAAATAATAATGATAATTGTAGTCATAGTAATACATATATATAAAAAATGTACAGTAACAGTAAGACACATTATACTATATACAGGGTGTTATATATTATATTTACTTATTCATGTATAATAATTGTAAAAAAATTGGTTTATTTTTCATACATCAGCTGCTACTATGTAAATTACTGTCGTTGTAGGGAAAAAAATGTAGTCGTACTCGCACAAACCTATTTTTTTCATTAAGATTTGAGTGATTTACTAACCAACTTAATGCACTGGTACGTTTTAGCGGTGTCTTTTATATTTCAAAGTGATTACATTTGTATTAATTGCTGTTGCTACTGTAAAGTGTTGTTAATTATTGCTGCTCCTACAACTACCAGTAATAGTTCTATCACTGATATTACTTCTACTACTACTACTACTACTACTACTACTATTACTACTACTATTACTACTACTATTACTACTACTATTACTATTACTACTACTATCACCACCACCACAACAGTACCTTTGCAAGTAAAGTAAAACAAGACATAACCGCCACAAGCACCGTCTGCATTGGCCTCCCCTCCCAGGTAATACATGTAAATAGGCTGCAGATTATTACAGATTTTCGATAAGGCAGTCGTGGAGGATTTGAATGCCAGTAAATATCCAGGAGAGAGAGAGAGAGAGAGAGAGAGAGAGAGAGAGAGAGAGAGAGAGAGAGAGAGAGAGAGAGAGAGAGAGAGAGAGAGAGAGAGAGAGAGAGAAGAGAGATGAGAGAAGAGAGAAGAAGAATAGCAATTCCCAGATGATGATGCAGAGAATGTGAGGTTGTTTGTGTGTGTGTGTGTGTGTTTGTGTGTGTGTGTGTGTGTGTGTGTGTGTGTGTGTGTGTGTGTGTGTGTGTGTGTGTGTGTGTGTGTGTGTGTGTTTCGAGTTTTGTCAATTCATCACCGTCCTCATTCTTATTCTCCTCCTCCTCCTCCTCCTCCTCCTCCTCCTCCATCATCATCATCATCATCATCATCATCATCATCATCATCATCATCATCATCATCATCATCATCATCATCATCATCATCATCATCATCATCATCACCATTGAAACTCGTGATCATAAACAACGTCTCAAACACAAAACAATGAAACAAAGGGAGGAGAAAGAGAAGGAGGAGGAGGAGGAATTCCACCTAAATATTAAATGAGAGAGAGAGAGAGAGAGAGAGAGAGAGAGAGAGAGAGAGAGAGAGAGAGAGAGAGAGAGAGAGAGAGAGAGAGAGAGAGAGTGAAAGATGATATTTTTTCTCTATGGAATATTTTTGTTGTGTGACTTCATACCTTTTTCTTCCTCTCTCTCTTGTCTCTCCTTTATTGGGTTTTCCCTTTTATTGTCATTCCATCTTGTGCCTTCCTTCCATATTCATTTCATCATCTTTAATATTCAATCTTCTAATTCTATTTAATGCATCATAGTTTTTATTCTTTTGTATCGTGTCATATTCCTATTTTTCTTTCTCCTCCTTCTCTTTCTCTTCTTCTCTCTGTGCTCCATATTGCATCTATTCATGCCAGCATTTATTTTCTTCTGTAACCTTTTAGGAATTCAAAAACTATATTCAGGTTGTAGTCTTCCTCCTCCTTCTCCTCCTCCTTCTCCTCTTTCTCCTCCTCCTCCTAATTCTCTTCCTCCTCTTACTTTTCAATCTTCTCATTTTTTCATTCACGTTCTTCTCCTACTCCTCTTACTCTTCTGCATCCTCAAACTCTTCTCCTCCTTCTCTTCTTATTCCTCCCTTATATCCTCCTGGCCTTGCTTCCCTTCCCAAACCGCTTCCTCCTCGGGTTGTCCAGAAGGCAGGATTACAGTTGAGGCACAAGAAGAAATCAGAGTCTCAGGAAGTTTGCAAGTTGGTTAAGTTTTAATTTTGGGATTTTGCGGCTTTCCTACTGTTCACGGGACTCATCATGTTGTTACTGTGAGGCTTTACTTTATATGCAAGGATAGGCTTTTTTTCTCTACTCCTC
>JAPQNM010000021.1:4947501-4970001 GCA_029783475.1 Metacarcinus magister | reverse complement strand
TAAAAAGAAACATTCAAGGCTCTGGTCCTTCTTGGATCAGTAACTGGTCCTTCAAGAGGGCATTGGGAGCCTGTTCCTTGATGAGAGTGACGGCTGCAGCCACTTGGGTGAGGGAGGGCCGCTTCGAGGGGTCTTGGTTGGTACACTGGTCCAGCAGTGGCTTCATAAGCCCTGTTATGCAGTCTGACTTGGCGTTGGCGAGCACTTTAGTCAGCATCCTGCCCAGACTGAACACGTCGCTGCAGGGCAGGAGGGGCTTCCCGTCGGTTAGTTCTGTAGACCTGACCTGCGGCCGCTGCTTCTTCATGGCCGCCTGAATGAGGCCAAAGAAGTCAAAGGGAAAGGATTCCCCGACACGCGTGGTCAGGCCGAAGTCAATCAGGTGAATGACGGGGCCGCTGTCAGAGTGGGTGACGGTGACGTTGTTAGCTTTGAGGTCATTATGCAGGAAACCCTGCTCACCCACCTCTCCCAAGCAGTGAGTGAGAGACACCAACGTGTCCAGGAAGTCCTCCACCGAGCACGACTCGTTCAAAAAGTCCAAGTAAGTTTGGCCGGCGTACTCCAGGACAGCTCCGGGAGGCTGAGTGGATATAGCAAGGAGATGCGGAGCACCCCCTGCCCCGTCTAGTTCCACAAGAACCCGGGCTTCCCAAAGCAGCATTTCCACTCTCTTCTGAAGGTTCCTCTTGCTGTTGCCAGCCTTCAGAACCTTCCTGACAGCTTTCTGTCCTTTGAACTGAACAAGATCAACCGAACCAAAAGCCCCATCGCCGACACTCTCGGTGGCCTTGAGGGCGCCAACCTCGGCCCCAGACAGGAAAGGAACCCGTGCCCTGAGGAAGGCCTCGTCATCGGCGGTGGGTTTCTCCATGGTGGTTAACTTGCTAGTCAACAATTGTTTCATCCTTGTAGGATTGATGAGGTAAAAACTACAGCTGGATAAACCGAGATGCCCAAAATATGAAGGTAGCAGAAACACTCCAAAAAAAAGATTAACTAACTCCAACCTCCCTAAAGCTACTCAGGCTATTTGCTGGTTAGAGTTTAGTGGATTATTATTATATGATGCAATACCTACATACACTCTATGGACCTAAAACTTGAGTATTAACTCTAACTCTAACTCAAGTTAGAGTTAGTTACTAACTTCATGCCCATAGGCCACGCTCCCTCATTATTCATGCATTTTGATTGGTGGAAGTGACAGCCAATCACCGTCATTGCCTGCAACTTAAACCAATCAAGATGGATAAATAATGAGAGGGCGTGGCCTACGGGCATGATGATGTGCAAGATGAGCTAAAATAAAGGGTATAAATACATACCTCACTCTTGTCTTTTTTTTGTGTGTTCGCGCGCGCGCGCGCGTGTGTGTGTGTGTGTGTGTGTGTGTGTGTGTGTGTGTGTGTGTGTGTGTGTGTGCGTGCGCGCGCGCGTATGTGTGTGTATGCGCGTGTGTGTGTGCGTGCATGTGTGTATGTGTGTGTGTGTGGGTGTGTGTGTGTGTGTGCGCGTGTGCGTGTGTGTGTGTGTGTGTGTGTGTGTGTATGTGTGTGTGTGTGTGTGTGTGTGTGTGTGTGTGTGATATGCGCACTAATAATACATTGATAATTACTCTTTTTGGGAAGGTACATGTGATGCAATTGTGGCTTTCTCTGTGTATTTTGACAACACAATGAAAAAATTACCTCGTTTTAGTAAAACTTAGTCCAGTGAGGAAAGCCATATCTTTATCGTTACGGGTGGTACTAACAGTCCTGGTAATGATTGAAGTAGAGGATGCTCTTCAGGAACATCACGTGCTGCCAGGGTGAAATCATGTCAACTGATAAGGGATGAGCCTCTTTTGTATCCACATATGGCGTTGAGAGCAGGCCGGGCTGTTTTCGCGATGGCATCAATCCAAAGCAACTCGAAGCAAGTTCAATAAAATCTAGTTTGATTACAAATTTTCGGCGAAAACGCGGCTATAGCTTACTGCAAATCAGTTGTGCGTAAAGAGTCAACCTTACGACTAGAACGTTTCCTTAGGAATTCCATTCATTCTCTCTTCCGTCAGTTTGTTTCCCTCCCCCCATCTCTCTCTCTCTCTCTCTCTCTCTCTCTCTCTCTCTCTCTCTCTCTCTCTCTCTCTCTCTCTCTCTCTCTCTCTCTCTCTCTCTCTCTCTCTCTCTCAGGGGGGAGTTTAATTGATGTTCATGCTGTGTTGGTGGTAAGCGTTATGGCAGGTGGAAGAGGAGACAATAATTTTGGCAGTGGTCACAGAAGTCGTAGTAGTGATGTTAATGGTCGTGGTGTTACCTTTCCAGCCAGCGTCCTTTTCCACGTCAGGTGAAGGCAAGGTAAAGCCGCGCGCTGCTCCACTCCCTTCCCCTCGTGTGTGTGTGATTGTGGACGTCATATCCTGAATGTCGTGTCCTGTGTTGTCTGTTACGGTGATGTGTTTTCCTCGACTGCATGCAAAGGAAAGGAAAATGGTGTGTGAGAGAGAGAGAGAGAGAGAGAGAGAGAGAGAGAGAGAGAGAGAGAGAGAGAGAGAGAGAGAGAGAGAGAGAGAGAGAGAGACCTGTGGAGGAATAAACTAGAGGAAGGGGAAGACATACGAATAATTAATGCCTATAAGATAAAAAGTAGATAGATGATAATGGATACAGGAGAAATGGAAGAAAACAATGAAGAGAAAGAAGAAAAGTAAGAATGGTAGAAACAAAGGGTTATAGTAAAATAAAAAATAAATAAATGTATGGGAAATAAGATAAATAATATGATTAAAAGTATGTTGAGAAGTAGAAATAGGAAGGAGGAATGAAGGATACATAGCTCAGATAACAAAAGAAATATTTAAAAATAACTACGCTAAAAAATTTATTATGTAAGGATCGTGTAAGGCATTTGAATATTATATGTGAAAACTTCTCTTGAATTCTAGTTTACTTGGAATGATTCTTTTGGTAAATAAAAACCCCTTACGTTACCTTCCTGTTTACAATATATTTTGTCTTCTAAAGTTGATCATTAAAGAAAGTGAGTGATGGAAAGCACTAATGTCCCCCCATCACTAAGATTGAGTTGTGTCTCTCATTTATCTTCTTAGCAAGTCCTCTCTCTCTCTCTCTCTCTCTCTCTCTCTCTCTCTCTCTCTCTCTCTCTCTCTCTCTCTCTCTCTCTCTCTCTCTCTCTCTCTCTCTCTCTCTCTCTCTCTCTCTCTTCTTTCTTTGTGTCTGTCTGTCAAGGTTTGTGTTGCTGGGAAGAGGAATTTAGCCTTTCTATTTTATAAGCCACTTTCTCTCCCTTTCTTCTCACCTCATTTATCTGTTTCCCTCTTCGCATCCCTCTCCTTGCACTTCCTCCTCATCCGCGCTGCCCTTGCCTCTCCCCCTTTTCCCCTCTTCCTGCCCCTCGTGAGAAAGAGAGGCATTAGGGGGCATAATGGAAGCGAGGGAAAAGAGGGTCGAGTCTTGCTTCAGTTTTCTTACACTGTTTTCAACCAAACAATAGGTAGACGGGACAAAGCAAGGGAAGAGAGGCAGTCAGAGAGAGAGAGGGAGGGAAAAGGGAGAGTGTGAGAAGAGGAAAACATGCCCTGCAGGAGGAAATGGAAGAAAAAAGAGAAGTGTGTAGCAGCGAGGATGGAAGGGAAGGAGAAAAGATGTGTGGTGGAACTGGTTGAAAAGTCAGGAAAAATGGAAAATGGTGGAGGTGGAGGAGGAGGAAAAGGAGGAGGAAGAAAAGGATGTAGAGGAGGAGGAGAAGGAGTTGGAGGGAGAGGGAGAAGAGGATAAGGGTGAGGAGGAAGAGGAGGAGAAGGTAGTGGAAAGATAGATATGGTAATGTATCTTGAGTGCAACCTTACGGACTTAGATCATTTATATTATTTTTGTTGTTATATCAGTTTATATTATTATTGTCATTACTTATTATTTTTATATTAATTATCGTTATCAATATCATTGTTATCTTTATTGTTATTATTATTATTATTAATAATATAATTTTTATTATTAGTATGATAATAAAAATAATAATTATTATTATTAATATTATCATTAGTAATAGTAGTAGTAGTAGTAGTAGTAGTAGTAGTAGTAATAGTAGTAGTAGTAGTAGTAGTACTATCATTATCATTATTATCATTAGTATTAGTATTAGTATCATTATCATTATTATTATTATTATTATTATTATTATTATTATTATTTTTATCACTAATATTATTACTATTATTATTGGTATTATTATTATTATCATTATTATTATTACTTTTATTAATATTATTATTATTATTTTTATTATTATTATCATTATCATTATCATTGTTATTATCATTGGTATTATTATTGATATAATGGTAATTATTATTATCATTATTATTTTTATTATTATCAATATTATTATTATTATTATTATTACAAACATACAACATAAGTAAAATTTATAAACTGACTACAAATATATGTATATTAATGATATGTTTTGATGCACAGCACGAGTGGTGAGTCTTTGGTTCCGCGACACCTGTTTACTGCATCTGTGATCATGTTCTGCACGTCGGGTGTGGCTGCTACGAACTTATTCCATAGCTTCACAGTCTCCCTCTTTTCTCTCTCTCTTTTTCTTTCATTCTCTCTCTCTCTCTCTCTCTCTCTCTCTCTCTCTCTCTCTCTCTCTCTCTCTCTCTCTCTCTCTCTCTCTCTCTCTCTCTCTCTCTCTCTCTCTCTCTCTCTCTCTCTCTCTCTTTTATCTCCCTCTTTCTCTATCTGTCTCTATCTATATACCTATCTATTTATCGATGTATCTATCAATATATTTATCTATGTATCTATCTATCAATCTATCATATATATATATATATATATATATATATATATATATATATATATATATATATATATATATATATATATATACACACACACATATATGTCGATCGATCGATCTTCTTATTTAACTATTCATCTACCTATTTATCTATCTTTTTATCAATCAATTTATCTATTTACCTGTGTATCTATCATTATCAATTTATCTCTATCCTTCTGTCCTGTGTAGTTTTTGTATTATCCTCTTCTTCTTACTCCTCTTCGTGTTCCTCCTCCTCCAACTTAACTTCCTTTCCCTATCTTCCTCGCCATGTTTATTACTCTCTCTCTCTCTCATCTTTCCTCCCCCCTCCCCTCCCCCCCCCAGCTCCTCTTCCCGCTGATGTGTGCTGCTTGTAACACCTGAGTGGCTGCCCAGGTGTGCCTTGAAGCGCAGGTGTGGGATGTGAGTTTAGTGGCGCGTAACTACACACACACACACACACACACACACACACACACACACACACACACACACACACACACACACACACACACACACACACACACACATTCTTTGCTTCCTTCTCTCTTTATTTTCGTTTTCTTTCTTTTCTTCCATTTTGAAAGTAAGAGTGTGTGGTTGTGTATGATGTAAGGGAATGTTTTCTTTTGTCTTGCACTCAGTACCTTATTTACATATCAGATTTAGAATACATTTGTGCGTGGTATTCGAATGTTGGTTCCTGAGAGAGAGAGAGAGAGAGAGAGAGAGAGAGAGAGAGAGAGAGAGAGAGAGAGAGAGAGAGAGAGAGAGAGAGAGAGAGAGAGAGAGATATACCTATTTGACCTCCTTATCACAGGTGTTTCCAAGGTGTTTTTATTTGTTTATGTAATGTAACCTCATTACTATTTGAAACTCGTAAACAAACAAGGATAGAAAGTCTGTAAAGTGTGTGTTTATTTGATTTAGGTGGTGATGTTAGCAGTGGTGAAGGAGGTGGTGTGGTTGTGGTGGTGATGGTGGTAGTATGATAGACGTAAGTGTGGTGGTGGTAATGTGGTGTAGCTTAGTATGGTTGTAGTGTTGTGTTAGGTGTGGTGTTGGTGTTGGTGGTAGTGGAGGTTGTAGTAGAGGTTGTAGTGGAGGTTGTAGTGGAGGTTGTAGTGAAGGTTGTAGTGGAGGTTGTAGTGGAGGTTGTAGTGGAGGTTGTAGCTGCAGTGTCAGAAATGTTTGTTATAATGTTGGTTATTGCAATATCATGATAATCTTTTTCCTCGTATATTTTTTTTGTTGGGTTTTCATTACGTCGCCTCGTTAATTAATTTCAGGTATAATAAACCTCTCATTACACAACAGTGGAGGTGATTAGGCCTCGTAATGACCTTAATTTCCTTATATTTTTTTCTGATACAAGTCTTTGTATATATCAGAGTGAAGTGTTTCTTTTTTTTTAGTATATGTTGTCATGTTCTTTGTTTTAGTAAGTATTGTCTTCATAGTTTTTGTAGAATAAGTTATTTGCAACATTTTTTTTTCCTTCTTACTACTGTCAATCTACTTTCAAACTTTATAAGGGAAATAATTTTTTTAACTGTGATTTATTTATTTGAGTTTATAAGTGACAGGCAGGATTTTCTTTTCACATAACATATACTATACCAATGTTTTATTCACTCGATGCAAATGGGATTGCCAGATATTCTCTCTCTCTCTCTCTCTCTCTCTCTCTCTCTCTCTCTCTCTCTCTCTCTCTCTCTCTCTCTCTCTCTCTCTCTCTCTCTCTCTCTCTCTCTCTCTCTCTCTCTCTTTGTACCCTACATTCTCCACATTTCACCGACTCCAAGAAGCGTTTGTAATTTTTTTTCGCTCTCCCTCAAACGACGATATTAAAGGCAAATGATGCTATAAATTTCTGTCAACAAGAGAGGAGACGATGGAGGTAATGCTGAGAGATCAATTCATCCCTGGCAGAGAGAGAGAGAGAGAGAGAGAGAGAGAGAGAGAGAGAGAGAGAGAGAGAGAGAGAGAGAGAGAGAGAGAGAGAGAGAGAGAGAGAGAGAGAATTTTAATAATGGCAATTCGATGTTATCACTAAGTTTTATCAGGTAATTGAACTAAACTGTTGATGAATGTGCTAATTGTGTTTGTTTTTCGGGTAATGTAATTGTAATGATGCTGCAGATGATTCTAATCCATTTATAATTGGTTTTGATGTCAATTATTTTTGCTTGTTTAAATTGGTCTTTCCGATTGATATGGAAAATTTGAATGCTGAAAAAATGATAACCTGGAATCCTATTTGTGACGAACTTGACGACGCCAGTTCGAGTCCCAGTACTTGTTGATGCTTTAAAGAGTATCCTAAGCTCCTTGTGGTTCATTTTACACGTTATATATAGCACCATTTGTGACACGGAGAAAGGATCTTTGTCATAACCAGCTACTGTATTAAGAATGTTCAGTAATTATGACTTCCATTGAGTGTTTTTAATGTTTCTTGGCTAAAAATGTCTTGGTTAGTCTACAAAAATACAAATTGCTGTCTTTATCTAAGAACTCTTTCTTAAAAATCTGCAAGAAGAGATGACTTAACCATCCAAGGCGTCCCTGGAAAAAGAAAAGTTAGACGCTCAAAACGTAGCCGCAAAAAAATCTGACACACACTAAGGCTTTCAACGCGTGAGCTTAAGAGATTGGAAGGTAGTGAGGTTAGACGGCGAGGAAAACTGTGTGAAAAAAATAGGGATGATTCTTTCCAGGAACCTCTTCCTTTCATCGCCTTTAATTGTGTTTTTCAGTAAATTTCTTAAGAAAAGCAACATCAAAGTGAGGGGCTGGTATCGTTGAAGATGATGTAGAAGGAAGGGATGCTGGAGAGAAGAGAGGAAGGAGGAAAACAGGGTGATTGGGTTCAAGGAATGGAGGTGTATTGGTAAGCTGTGAACTAACCTGTGATGAGAGCGAGAACGAGAGAGAGAGAGAGAGAGAGAGAGAGAGAGAGAGAGAGAGAGAGAGAGAGAGAGAGAGAGAGAGAGAGAGAGAGAGAGAGAGATATTTGGCTCGTTAATTTATTCGTGTGTGTGGGGGAGGGTGTGGGTGTGTGTGTGTGTGTGTGTGTGTGTGTGTGTGTGTGTGTGTGTGTGTGTGTGTGTGTGTGTGTGTGGGTGGGTGGGTGTGTGTGTATGTATTTGTGTGCGTGTGCGTGTGTGTGTATGCACATATGTACGTGTGTACCTGCAATATTCACCTCGCCGCCTTACCTGCAACTCTTCCCTGCAAGCGGCCGGTGTGTGGCCCCAATTAAGGGTCTGTAATTAGCATAGTTTCGTTGCACTCGGTGTGAATGTCGTGGATGTGGCAACAGTGAGCATGATTTTGTTTTTAATTAAGAATTCCCAAGTTCCAATTACCTGTTCATCCTTGTGAAACCTGTAATCAGTGCCAATTAGAAAGAAACGATTGAGGCAATAACCACATGGATCAGAATTATTACCACCAATGTTGCAATTATCATTATTGTTACCATTATTATCAACATTATTATTACTATTACAATTAATATCATTATTATAATATCTATTCACAATTCTCGTACCGAAAATTATTTTTTTTGTGAGAAATAAAATTTTTTTTATTAGGGACGTATGTGTAATTAATGAATAATCACATCCTCGCCCCCCCTCCACACTCTCTCTCTCTCTCTCTCTCTCTCTCTCTCTCTCTCTCTCTCTCTCTCTCTCTCTCGCGCGCGCGCGCTCTTGCTGTCCAGCCTACAGCCACTAAAATGATCCCGTGCTTACACAATAATCCTTATGAGGAGAAACAACGTCGCCAAAGTAAACTAATAGTGTTTCAAAATATTTCAAATATTCATGAATGATGACGCTAATAAGATGTTTTAAATTCATGACTCATCACGAATATAGATTAATGCAGTATTACTATGATGTAGACATATTCAACTAGACTGCACTAAAATATACTATGCTAATGACATTGTTAGTGAGTGGAATAGAGTTTCGCAATCTATGATACAATGTAACAACATATATTAATTTTAAAGCAAACTTCACCACCATCTCCTCCAACAAGGTTTCTAATTAGGCAATAAGATCCGGCGTCATGCTGGAGACTTGACTGTTATATTATTGATTGAGTTTTTCTAACGTGACCCTAGGGCCTGTGTGGTCTCAATTTTTATAAATTTTATGTAATGCTCTTTTTCTCTATCACTACATCTCTGTATCTCTCTTTACTTAACTTTTGCAAAGCATAGATATAATGTTCTAGAGTGGTTATAAGTTCCTATGTCCCATGTCATGGAGGCAACATTTTTAAAGTTAACCTTTTTTAACTTTTCATATGTCCCTATTTTATAAATTTTAACTAACGTAAAGAGTGACGTCGACTACATATTGAGCAGCACTAGAGGGGTCAAGAATGTTTTCCAGCTGTGGGCAGCAACTATTACCTGTTTAAACGGTGAACTTGTTCCACTGTCAGGAGACTCATGAGGCGAAGGTCCTCTGCTGCTGACTGACGTGTGACCTCAGCACTCAGACCTGCACAGAGCTGGAGAGCATCGTTTTTGTGTCTCTTGCAGTGTCTCGTGGGGAAAGCCTAAGCCTTGCCAGGTGATGCACTTTAACCACACACACACACACACACACACACACACACACACACACACACACACACACACACACACACACACACACACCACCCACCCACCCACCCACCCACACACACCCACACACACCACCCACACACACACACACACACACGCACACACGCACACACACACACACATTGTTTCCAAATACATTAATCATGCAAGATTTATATAAATATTCGTTAAGGGTTCTGTTTCTCTACATAATTTAATTGATTACATCCTCATCCTCCTCCTCCTCCTCATCCTCATCCTCCTCCTACTTATTGTTAATATTTTTGAGCTGCTGCTCAAGTAGGCCTTTAGAGTGGTATGAGGCAGATATTGGTGGCAAGAAAAGGTTGATAATTATAATATGTATCTGGAGATAAAGTGATGTAATAGTATTGTTATATTGATTAAGACAGAAACATTATAAAAATAGTATAAAAATGGTGAACCTTACTTTAATCAGCTCAGGGATATTTTCCTGTTGTTTTTCACACTTAATGATAATTTCATAACATTAAATGTCAAAATTTAAACAAGCTGCAAGAAAGTAAATGTCACAAGCCATTAATTTCCTGAAGGCAGTGTAAGACTTCACCTTTGATGGCGAGTCGGGTTTGATTTTATAGGTAGGCTTGATTACAGTAGGTAACATTACACCTGTGACACTGGCTAATGAGGTGACGAGATAAAAGGTAATCACACCATGTCCTTCGGGAGCACACGTTTGAGGCAGCAGACAAAGGAAGCGTGCAAGGGAAAGGCGCCTTTTTGATTCCCTCGTCCAAAGGTGTGATGGTGCGATGATGTTTGTATTGATGAGGAGCTTTGTTCTAGGCGTGTAAGAACGGCAACGGGGATAGAGAGAGAGAGAGAGAGAGAGAGAGAGAGAGAGAGAGAGAGAGAGAGAGAGAGAGAGAGAGAGAGAGAGAGAGAGAGAGAGAGAGAGAGAGAGGTTCATGTGTGTGTGTGTGTGTGTGTGTGTGTGTGTGTGTGTGTGTGTGTGTGTGTGTGTGCGCTCGTGTCCTTGTGTGTGCGCGTGTGTGCCTGTGTTTGTTCATATATAACTGTCTCGCTAAGTGCATATAAATTCATGGGTACACACACGCATTGCCTGACCTAAATTAACATGACGTGTATACATCAGGCTCACATTATTGCTGAAATGTTTAACTGCACACACACACACACACACACACACACACACACACACACACACACACACACACACACACACACACACACACACACACACATACTCACACATCCTCCACTGCTTGTATATGTTTATGCTAATGAGTGTCACAGTAATTAGCTTCAATGGTAGTGTGCATCATCTTAGATCCCCTACTTAACACCCTCCTTCCCTCTAGCCCTTCCTCCCTCCCTCCTTCGTGTGTCTCCTTGCCTTCCTTGCCTCCCTCACACTCACGTTTTATGGCTTACCTGATATGAGCCACTAATTACCTGGATAATCAAGACAACAGGTAATTATGCAGACCCTCACGCTGGTCGGCCAGGTACACGGGGGGGGGGAGATAGGATGAAGTAAATGGGTAAGAAAAGTGTTGGAGGAAGGAATGTGTAGGCTGTGGAGGGATAGGGGGGGGGAGAGGTGTGTATATTGGGGAGGTATGAGGGAAGGAATGTGTGGATGTAAGTGGAGGGTTATGAGGGAAGTTTTGTGTCTCATTAATGCATGTCCCAAGTAATTCAGGAAAGCTGTTTGAGGTATTACACAAGGCGGTGACTGGGTGAATGCTTTGAGGAAGAGCTTGTCGGGTTCACTGACTCACTGACTCAGTTAATACATTAATTAAGGGGAATGAATGGTTTAATTTAGTGGAAATGGAACTACAAAAAAGATGATGTGCGATGTGTTAGTATGTAATGCATATATAATTGATAATTTTACACACACACACACACACACACACACACACACACACACACACACACACACACACACACACACACACACACACACACACTGACGTACACACACATGACAGGTCAATTTTTTTCTTTTTTTCACCCAGGTAATCCATGGAAGCACACTGTGTCTGCATGTACTTGTTGTCTTTAAATAATGCCATTATGAGTGACGCAGCAGCTTTAAAAGGCATGCATGACTCACACATTAGAGAGAGAGAGAGAGAGAGAGAGAGAGAGAGAGAGAGAGAGAGAGAGAGAGAGAGAGAGAGAGAGAGAGAGAGAGAGAGAGAGAGAGAGAGAGAGAGAGAGAGAGAGAGAGAGAGAGAGAGAGAGAGAGAGAGAGAGAGAGAGAGAGAGAGAGAGAGAGAGAGAGAGAGAGAGAGAGACGTGCAACCCACATCAGGGGAAGGAAACGTAAAAATTTCTTTCCTTTCAATATTCGGCATTCAATTTGTCTTTATTCAATATATTTTTCTTTTTCTCCACCCACGCTGGCCAATGAGAGGAGGAAGAAGATAAGAGTAAAAATTAAGCTGAAGAAAAAACTGAAAAAGCTGCAGAGATAAAGATCACTTGTTCTTAATGGGAAAGCAGACATGACATAGACACGTGGAAAGTTTTGAGAAAGAAGAAATCCCATTATACCTTAAGATCAGAGAGAAAAGTAAAGAAGGAAGACAAGAGGAAAAAAGGAAATTAAAGAATTGAAATCAAAGGGAGAAGGGATGGACTTCTTCATTCTTATCTTCTTTCTTTTCAACCGCTTCCTCCTTCCCGCCTTCCCTCCTCTCTTTTTCGAATTATTTGTCCTTCCTCCTCCTCCTCCTCCTCCTCCTCCTCCTCCTCCTCCTCCTCCTCCTCTTCCTCCTCCTCCTCCTGCTCATCTCCGTTTTCTTTCAAAAGTGATCATCACCAAAAAATTGCTCTGAGCTTAAATATGCTTGAGAAAAAGAAACAAATGAAAACTGCTTTTCTAACTGATTCTCTTTTCCTCCGTCCTGCTGTTGTACTTCTTCCCATTTGCTCGTATTTTGTTTCCATTCTAATTTGCATGACTGAAAATGTAGTTGTTTGCATTCGCACTGTAATTGTATACTATATATGCATTATTATTCGATATCATTTTTTGAAAAACATATATATATGTATATATATATATATATATATATATATATATATATATATATATATATATATATATATATATATACATATATGCATGCGTACATAACAAGAACACCCTAAGAGGCTTTCTTGAAATTTTTCCAAATGTTGCAGAAAAAAAACAAATTCTCAAGTTTCTTAGAAACATTTAAGTTCGTAACTTTTAATTTAATACATTCGTACAAATTTTATCAAGCAATATATTTTGCAGATAAGGTCCGCTTAAGAATAAGCTGAGGGTGCAGGAAATATTCATTCTCACGCCCTCAACTTCTCACGTTCCCCAGAAAAGTGTGCTTATTTAGTCCCGTATAATTAAGAGACTTTCCTCAGAGAACGGCCTATCGAGTATGCAAATTCGTAATAATGTTAACCACTGCAGGAGAAAAACTTTGGGTATTCAGCGGCAAAAGGGAGAAAACTTGGGGACGGTGCCGCTAATTAGAGCACAAACGGCCCTTTAATTTTTGCGTCTCCGCCTTCTTGTTGAGGACCAGCGTGTAGTGAAGGGCCTCTGTGGGATATTTCCTCAAGGACTCTGTCAGGCATCTCCTCAAGGGCACGTGGGAATCTTTCATTTTGAGCATTTTTCAGAATTGCATATGAGGTAAGAGAGTGCTATTATCCTAACCACTCTCCACCACCTTGAGATGGGAACATGTAAAGGTTTGGTAGACAAAGGTTTAGTATAGAACCACCATTTTGATTGAATACATCTCCGGCGCTTAGCTGGACTCAACATTGTTATCACTGATGCAACTGAATGAGAAAACGTTTTTGTATACTTCAAAACAGTAAGAAAGCGAAATAGAGAGAGAGAAAAGGAAGAGAGAAAAAAGAGAAGTAAAGAGAACAATCACAGTATCTCAAGGGACATAAGCGAGTTCAACATATAATACAGGTTAATATTTTCTTTATTTTCTATTATGTTGACGTTACTTATACGAATATGTTGTTTGGCGTTGGCTCAGCGAGGTACAGGAATACACCTGATTGATCCTAAGGCACCTACTGATTACCTGCCGGCCCAGTCCTTATTACCTGAGCGCGGATGAAATGTGAGTGTTTATTCGCGCTTCTGTGTTGCGCGGATGAGTGACGGAGGAGGCGGAGGAGGGGAAGAAAGAGAGGGAAGAGAAGGAGGTGGAAGATTGGTGGTGATAGACAAGGTGCCTTACTCTTTTGTAATATTTTTGGGCTGTGTAACTCTCTCTCTCTCTCTCTCTCTCTCTCTCTCTCTCTCTCTCTCTCTCTCTCTCTCTCTCTCTCTCTCTCTCTCTCTCTCTCTCTCTCTCTCTCTCTCTCTCTCTTTTTCTTTCTTCTTTTCTTTCTCTCGTTTGGATTCTGTCCCTGACTCCCAGCCTTGAACCTCTACTCCCTTCCTCCCCAGCCTCCCCCTCCCAGCTCCCCTGATTACTACCCTCAGTGACATACTGCTAATTACCCCTGTCACCTGCCTACATACACCGCGCCTGCACTTGGTACACACAGATAAGGCCTACACACACACACACACACACACACACACACACACACACACACACACACACACACACACGCACACGCATACGTGCACACACACACACACACACACACACACACACACACACACACACACACACACACACACACACACACACACACACACACAGATGAAAATAATATTTTTTTCCTAGCAATTTTAATTTTCACAGAATTGAAGTAAAATATTTACGCGCCAATAATTCATGCACAAATAATCAAACGATAACAAGTAGAAAATAGAAAGAAGTTAAATATTTAGAAATAGCACCAGGTAGTTGGTAATATTGGACAGAACACAATACGGCAGGTCATTTTTCACCCCTCGCAAGGCGTGACCTAGAAGCCTTGCTCCTCCTCACACCAAACATGTCAACTGGAGAGGGTTCTACAGGACACAGATAACTTTTTTTTCCGTCATTTGTCCCTCGCCCTTTCTCTTAATGAGGTTTGTTTCAGGTGAGCTGAAGGAAGAGATAGGTAAGTGTTGGGACAATTGACACCTTGTGCAGGTGAAATTAAGGTGGATTAGTGCAAATTTATCTGGAAAGATGCACAATATACATGTAACTAAATTATGAAAGTGCAGATTTAAAGAGAAAAATTATTCTTTTATAGAGCTAATGATTTTTTTAGTAGTTTGGAAATCATTATTAGGTTATTTATGAAATAGGATACATCATCAATGTTTAGATATTTACGCAATATATAACTACTCGTGCTGGCATTAATTGTAAGTTCGATGTGTTATAATAGATTTATCCAGTTAAATCGAAAATATGACTTTGCAACGAACGCAACGTAAAATATTGCATTGCATAGGAATCATCGCATCCATGACGCAGCTGGTAATCATTGCGAGTTGAAATGACGTCAAATATTTCAGAAAGAAGATAATTTTGTCACTCATTTTGAACCTTAATAACCGTGAAGTCTGGGTGTTTGCTCGGTGGATGACAAACTTGAAAACGTCCGCAAATTTATGAAAAAAAAATTGAAATATGAGAAGTTAAGAAAATTTTTAGTTGCTTCAGAAAAGTATACACAGCATGCATAAGAAATAACTAAAAAAAATGTAAAATACAAGGAAGAAAAAAGTGTAGTACCCGGAGGAAGATATTAGAAAATGTTAAAGTGATCCACACTGTTCTCCTCCTCCTCTTCCTCCTCCTCCTCCTCCTCCTCCTCCTCCTCCTCCTCCTCCTCCTCCTCCTCCTCCTCCTCCTCCTCCTCCTCCTCCTCCTCCTCCCCCTCTTCCTTCCTTGTGTAGGCTGTCCATCTAAGCCTTAGTGAGATTAGCTGGAGAAGATTTTTATCTATAATGTACGCCTTAGCAGCAAACCCACTCTCTCTCAGTCTCTCTCTCTCTCTCTCTCTCTCTCTCTCTCTCTCTCTCTCTCTCTCTCTCTCTCTCTCTCTCTCTCTCTCTCTCTCTCTCTCTCTCTCTCTCTCTCTCTGCCTATGTATCTATCTATCTCGCTATCTATCTTTATGTCTATTTACCAATCTATCTATCTATCTCTATTTATCTATATATCTATTATACACATTAAAAGATTCACAAACAAACATACACTCACACACACACACACACACACACACACACACACACACACACACACACACACACACACACACACACACACACACACACACACACAAGAAAAAAACATACCGATTATTTCTGGCGCCTGATCACTCATTTCTGTTTTCCCAGAGGTAGCTCAGGACAGGTAACTGATTCTCCTGGCCTGGTAAGAGGTAAAATTAAAGCCCAGGAGCCCAGGTAATAATCAATCCTTACCTGGCCACGAAAGAGAGAGAGAGAGAGAGAGAGAGAGAGAGAGAGAGAGAGAGAGAGAGAGAGAGAGAGAGAGAGAGAGAGAGAGAGAGAGAGAGAAAGAGAGAGGTGGTAGTATCAAATGCCCACCTATTTTTAGATTTTAATGAGGGGAAAAAGTAAAATGTTTATATAGTATGAGATTCTCGTAACCCTTCATATGGTGCTTCAGTAGAGGTCAACTTGTTTCTTTAATAGAATTAGAGGTAGAGATGAGAAGATGGGGGAGGTTATCACGTTATATATATATTTATTTTCACGGGAAAATATTAATAAAATAAAATAATGACAACATAACAACACAAATTAAAAAAAAAGGGAAAAATAAATCCCTCACAAAAACTCTTCATGAAAATACTACAAAAAATAATATTATTGTTATATAAAAAAGAAAAAAACTCCATAAACAGACAAGGAAGTGAAAGTACTAAATTGGACTTCCCTCACCCTTCCTCTGTCTCTATTCCTCCTTTCCTTCCTCTCCCTCCCCTTCCCTCCCTGTGTACCATCCCACCCCAAACAGTGTGCGGGTGGAGGGCAATACCAGCCTGAATTTTACGCTGTTAGAAAGTTTGGTAAAAAGTTATGCCTGTGTTTGGTGCGAGTGTCAAGGGGTGGACGGTAGGCTGTGTGTGTGTTGGGGGGAGGGAAGGAGGAGACCATTGTTGTTAACTTTTTTTTTATTATTAATTCTGTAAACTAGGAACGAAGATTTATAATGCTGGGAAGGTGAGAGTTGTGTTTAGGTGTGTGTGTGGGTGTGTGTGTGTGTGTGTGTGTGTGTGTGTGTGTGTGATGTGTGTGCGTGTGTGTGTGTGTGTGTGTGTGTTCCTTCTTTTCTATTGATTGCGGGGAGTCAAAGTTTAGTGAAAGTAATAGTTTGTTTAGGATCTCGGTATAGACGTAATTTAGTTTTTAATTATTTATATTGTTGATTATGTACACATACATACATACATACATACATGCTTATATACATACATACATACACACATACATACATACATACATACATACATACATACATACATACATATATATATGCTTATATACATACATGCATACATACATTAATACACACACACGTCATACTGAGTTCCACAGAGATTTGTACAGCAATATTTTTTTCGTCGTTTTTGTCCTTATCTTCTTCTTCCCACACTTTTTATTCCTAAACTTCCTTGCAACACCGCCCGTCCCTTCCTTCCTTACGTTACTCTCCACTTTGTATAGTACACGTTGCTGGAGCTTCTCGGAAACACCCTCGTAGGTTATTATTACACTTCTGCACGCTATGCTTACCTCTTCTCCGCCTCCTATTTTCTTTCTTTACAAAATGCTTCTCTAGAGATTACCCGCAGGATTCGTATCGTTTCGCCTCAACAGGATTATGTGAGATCCTGTAATATCCTAACACATTTTGTTTTTAGCTTGTGTTTTACCTGCTGGTTTTTTCGTCTTTTCTTTGGTAGACTTGTTTTAGTGAGAAGGTGTGAGGGAAATAGAGGCTTTGTTATGGGTTTGCTAGGTGTTATCAAGAGTAATATGTTGCAATAGTCGTGTAAACAGTGGTGGTAACAGTGAGAGTGTGCTTAGCCTTTTATCAGCAGTCCAGTAGGAAGGACGGCGGCTGATGTATAAGTATTATAGTTGTTGATGGATACCACGTCAGGTGACGCAGTGGTCATGGCGATGAACGTATTAAGGTTGATGGAGAAAAAAAGCATTCATGATTCCCTTTGAACACACTAAGGTGAAACAGGTGGCTTGTGCAGGTGACATTATGAGTGTAGGGCGAAAATATAATGTGTGTGTGTGTGTGTGTGTGTTGTGTGTGTGTGTGTGTTGTGTGTGTGTGTGTGTGTGTGTGTGTGTGTGTGTGTGTGTGTGTGTGTGTGTGTGTGTGTGTGTGTGTGTGTGTGTGTGTGTGTTATAAGTAAAAGAACATATTAACCAAGCTATAAGACGTCCAGGTAATGACAAGTAAAAACAGATTGAAACGTAAAAAGGCTCGTAGCCCCAGACACTGGCGGGGTTGTGGACAATGAACTGTAATAGGATAAGCAAAACGAGTCTCATCTCAACACAACTGATGGATGGATGACGTTTTTATGTACAAAATAGTATGATGTAGTAGTAGTAGTAGTAGTAGTAGTAGTAGTAGTAGTAGTAGTAGTAGTAGTAGTAGTAGTAGTAGTAGTAGTAGTTAGAGAAATAAAAAATCAAGAGCTGGAACTGTCATTTGAGTTTGTGTTTAATCCTTCAGCCACTTAAGTGTTTTCCTCTTCGTCTGCATCTTCTTCTCCCATGTTGTGTGAGACGTTGCACTACTCCTTCCTCCCTTGCGTCATGTGATCCTTCTGCTGGTGACAGGGACGGATGGGTCAAGCCATGAGTGTTTCAGAGGGTCTCTCACTCGGGGATCTTGTTGTGTGAGTGATGACAGCCAAAGAAACGAGGGATCGATTCCCGTGTAGATCCTGTTCGGTGAGAGTGTGATCAGATCTGTTGTGATGATGGACTACCGGCGTTGGAGTCCTGGTGTCGAATGTGTGGGTGTGTTTGTGTTATTTTCTTCTGTTTGATATGAGTATTTTTATGTTGTATTCTGTGTTTTACTGGAGGAGATTGCACCTTCGGGAATCAGTGTTTTGTTTTGGGCCTTTTTCAGGGTTGTGTTGAGGTGTTGAATTGTTGATCTTTATTCTTTCTTGTTTTGTTTCCTGGTTTGTTTTTGTTTTTATTTACCAGTTACTTGTGAAAGTTAATTATGAAGATGAGGAAAAATGTTGCTGCTATTGCTATTAGTGTGACTACTACTACTACTACTACTACATTTACTTATATTACTATGTACTACTATTACGCTTACTCTTTGACGCGACTGTTACTACTACCAATACCACCACCACCACCACCACCACCACCACCACCACCACCACGTCCCCCAGACTTGATATCGGAAGGTTCTCAACTTTTAGGGTGGTCGTCTTATAGATACTAAAGTTTCCAATTGAACGACTATGTCTCCCTCACCTCCCCTTACCTGCACCCTCTCCCCTCGCCCTGCCCTTCTCCCATACGTGTCCCCTTTTTATTTTCTTTATCTCCCCTCCCCCCCTCCCTTTCCTGAGGTCATATGTGAGGTTTGAGGTTAGATATTCGCCGCGAGAGTCCACCATTGCACTACTTCAAGGTCCAATGGTCCTCCTTAATGGGTCCTCAGGAGGGACAAATGGACCAGACACAGGAAGAAAGGACCCTCCTCTTGTTCTTTCTCCTCCGCCTCTCTCTCTTCTATCCTCCCATTCCCTCTTTGCGGCCGTGGGAAAGAGGGAGGTGTAAAGAAAGAAACATGAGGAATAAAAGAAAAAAATGTTGAGTTACTTCAAATGGAATGGTCTAGGAGGGTATAAAAGAGTTTAATAAAAATAATACTTTGTTAAAAAAAAAAAAATAATAATAATAAAGGTAGGGTTAGCGAGGAGAAATTACAAAAGTGGACTCCTGAGGAAAAGTTTAAGTTTTAAATGCAAGTAATGAGATATAATAAGGGAAACTTTAAATGGTTGAACTACACGTACGGAAAGAAAGTGTGAAAAATGTGTTATAGTTTGGAAGAACTGCTTTATGGAAGAGAAAACAGGACACGAAAAAGGAATGGAAACGGCAGTACATCAAAAAAAATGAGAGCGAGAGAGAGAGAGAGAGAGAGAGAGAGAGAGAGAGAGAGAGAGAGAGAGAGAGAGAGAGAGAGAGAGAGAGAGAGAGAGAGAGAGAGAGAGAGAGAGAGAGTATGTGTGTGAGAGCATATCCAATCATTTATCCCTTCACCAATACTTTCACCAATACTACTAACTCCATTTCCTATACAAAGTTGTGAAATGAAAATAAAAAAGATGATTAAAATGTAAAGCAAAATTGGAAAGGCTTAACCACTGAAATGAGTCCGAGGTTCATTCACTAACCATTCAGCCTCCGGTGCACTAATTTCCCTCACCTCTTTTTTCCCTTTCCCAGGTACAGGTAATCGTACAGCTAGAGGCACAGGTGCACCGAATATTACGCTAACAGACTGTCATTATTTTTCGAGGGAATAAAGGGAGACAGGTATCTAGCTGACTCTCTCTCTCTCTCTCTCTCTCTCTCTAAAATATAGTAAAATGATGGATGAAAATGTTCTTTAATCTTCAGTATCATTTCCTCCTTTTAAAAGATCATACATTTCATGACTCATTATTCATGTTTTGTAATGTTATCTTTTACATTCATTACACGTCCTTGAAACATTAACTGAACACTGAGGAGTAAAGGCAAGATGAATGGCGCTGTGTATTGGAGGGAACACGCTTGCCTTGTTCTGTACGAGTGATTTGCTGACTCGTAAATCATATATGTAATTAAATAACAAAGCAAAGGTGTGATGGTAGTGGACATTTACTCCTCGTGGTGTGACAAACGATTGACATGAATCACCTCTATATGCGTTAGAAAGTAAGTTACCTTCATGTAGAGAGTTAATGCTACAAACTACGTCTTACATTTATATTTAGATCGCGTTTTACTTTTTTTCTTTTTGTGTGTTTTCATTGAGATTTTTGTTTTGTTTTCTCACTACACTCTACATTAATTGTGACGAATGTAACAATAAAAACAACAACAACTACTACTACAACAACAGCAAACAAGTTCTTACAAGAGAGAGAGAGAGAGAGACAGAGAGAGAGAGAGAGAGAGAGAGAGAGAGAGAGAGAGAGAGAGAGAGAGAGAGAGAGAGAGAGAGAGAGAGAGAGACAGAGACAGAGAGAGTAAGGTACTAATTCATTTACGGAAATATATTGATGAAATTCGTAGCAGTAATCATCATTTTATGCAGTTGATGTTCTCTCTTCTACCTCCAGGGACCTCTTTTCTCTCTCTCTCTCTCTCTCTCTCTCCTCTCTCTCTCTCTCACTCTCTCTCTCTCTCTCTCTCCTCTCTCTCTCTCTCTCTCTCTCTCTCTCTGTCTTTCGCTGTGTATGTGTATTTGTGTTTGTGTGTATGTGTGTGTGTGTGTGTGTGTGTGTGTGTGTGTGTGTGTGTGTGTGCGCGTGTGTGTGCGCGTGTGCGTGTGCATGTGCGTGTGTGTGCGTGTGCGTGCGTGTGTGTGTGTGTGTGTGTGTGTGTGATTGCACGACTGACTGGATGAGGTCATTAAGGACTTAATAGGATTAATTTGAAGTATGGCGTCGCACTTTCATTTTCATCTATTACGTGTTTTTTTTTCTCTATCTTTTTTTTTAACTTTAGAACACGTACCTTTATATTTAACCTCATTCCCTGTCCCTTCATCCACTTGCACCTGACTCTCTATTTACAATTATTTTTTTCTCCCTCTATCTGTATTTATCGGAACGTGATGGTGTTTTTGTGACGGTAATGAAGAGTCCCACTGATTTATTTTGGGGTTGAAAGGTGATAAGGTCTAATTTATCGAGAGTGAAAGTTGATGCATCTAGGCAGGCGAGAGAGAGAGAGAGAGAGAGAGAGAGAGAGAGAGAGAGAGAGAGAGAGAGAGAGAGAGAGAGAGAGAGAGTGAGAGTGAGAGTGAGTTCGAGAAAGAAAAGAAAAAAAGAGATTTCGTTTTTCTTTTACACATACCAACGGACTAAATCTGAAAAATAAGCGTAAAAAAATCTGGTCTGTAAAGATTGGAATTTTCATATCATATATTTTTTTTCTATTTAACTTTTGTTTTAATATTTATATACAAACATTCAAGTATTTGTAATGGATATGTGAGTAATTACTAACATTGATTACCTTCATCCACACCTACTCACCATAAATGAATACTGTAAAATACTGGAACGTGTGTGCAAGTGAGTGAAAGGCAGCAACACCTGTTAGTCTTCCATGTTGTATCAGGTGTTTCATTAATTGGCATTTCATTTGCTTCCTTTGAATTACTCACTGTTCCCACTAAATTGAAGTTTTTGTCCTGCTTTCCTTTTTTTTATTTTTCTCCTGTACCATCTACCATATGCAAGAAAAAAAATTGTGAAGTAAAACATTAAATCATTATGAATATCAATATGTTCATTATTATCATTATTATATTTTCATTATTATTATTATCATTATTTAGGGGCTGGATGGCACAGTGCTCGGTTCGTGGCATAAAAATTTTGAGTTCGATTTTGACACCAGGTAGCTTTGTACTGAGAGGGTAACGCTCTCTCATTACCCTTAACAAAACTATGTGGTCTACAGCTGCTGCTACTACTACTACTACTACTACTACTACTACTACTACTACTACTACTACTACTACTACTACTACTACTACTACCACCATTACTACTACTCTTTCTATTTTTCATGTTTTCACAATTACTTTTCCTTCACCCTTCCGTCTCTAGCCATGGACAAAGAAGGTGAAGGATCCTTGGACTGTCTCTTTCTTCACCTGCTCTCGACGCCCCGTTATGACCACCAGGTTTAAGTCTGAAG
Organism: Metacarcinus magister; assembly: GCA_029783475.1. Taxonomy (NCBI): domain Eukaryota; kingdom Metazoa; phylum Arthropoda; class Malacostraca; order Decapoda; family Cancridae; genus Metacarcinus; species Metacarcinus magister. Next base: position 4,947,583 of record JAPQNM010000021.1, on the reverse strand, counting down.
GAAAGATGAGAGTCGTTGGGTACAGAGCCGGGTACTAACGAAGCTTAAGAAGGGGGAGAGAGAGAGAGAGAGAGAGAGAGAG
>JAPQNM010000021.1:4937501-4942501 GCA_029783475.1 Metacarcinus magister | reverse complement strand
GGAAAGAGCCTTAAATTCCTGTTGAAGAAGGGAGGGAAGGGAGAGAAGGGAAGGACAGAGGAGGGTAGGTAGGTAAGAGGGGGAAGGTAGAAAGGAAGGAAGGAGGGAGGGACAATTGAGTGGTTAGGAGGGAAGTAAGTAAAAGCAAGAATTAAACAAAACATTGAACCAACAACTGAATTTTCCGCCATTGTGTTCCGCTTTTATGGAGGAGAGAGAGAGAGAGAGAGAGAGAGAGAGAGAGAGAGAGAGAGAGAGAGAGAGAGAGAGAGAGAGAGAGAGAGAGAGAGAGAGAGAGAGAGAGAGAGAGAGAGAGAGCAACACACAAGCTCACAAATAATCTCTTTTATTTATTTATTTCGCTTTTCTTACTCTCTTTCTCTTTTTCTTCTTCTCTCTCTCTCTCTCTCTCTCTCTCTCTCTCTCTCTCTCTCTCTCTCTCTCTCTCTCTCTCTCTCTCTCTTTCTTTCTTTCTTTGCCCACAGAGTCCTTTTTTCACATTAACCATTAAGAGTGTTGGATGAAAACATATATATTTTTTTCATCTTAATGGGAAGAAAGTAGCAGCAGTAGTAGGAATAAAAAAAAGAGTAAGGGGAGGAGGAGGAGGAGCAGGAGGAAGAGGAATGATGCCACTAATAACAAAGAGGAGTCTTGGGTAAAGAAATAGGAAAACATTAATTTTATATAACAGGAAGAATTTCAAAGTAGTAACAGTAGTATAAAAACAAAATGGAAGTAGAGGAGGAGACAGCAATAAAGATGCATCGGCAGTTATACTAAGAGCATTTATAGACTGATAAAATGTTAATAAATGACACTCTTATAACACCCTTAGTTTTCCAAGATACAAAACAGACGAAGGAGTAGAGGCGAGGACAGGGAGACGAGGTAGACAGACAGTAAAGGGAAGATGCACCAACAGTATTTACATCCTCTATGTCCCCTTTCTTCCTCCTCCTCCCGGAAAAGGTAACCCGGCTCACCTGGGCTTAGGTGAAAGGTAAGCCAATTTGCAAGGCTCCTTTTGGGTGCAGAACCCTTGCATAGGCACTCCGAGGCCCTGAAAATTGAAACGTGAGCTTGAAAAGAGAGAGTGCCGTCTGAGAGTGTTGGCGGCGGTGTGAGGGTGAGGAGGACTCGGCGGCGTAACATTGAAGTATTGAGAGTGACAGAGAAAACGAGAGGGAGCGAGAGAAGAGAGGGATGGGAGCGGGAGCAAGGCAATTGGTGCCTCTAAATAATTTACACTGGTGAGGGTCAGGCACCTGGCCGGCCTTGGATCCTGAACTTGTGTGTCTGCAGTAAATGAAATTATTTTGATATTCTGGTCCAAATTGTGTTTTGTTTGATTGTGTGTGTGTGTGTGTGTGTGTGTGTGTGTGTGTGTGTGTGTGTGTGTGTGTGTGTGTGTGTGTGTTCTCGGAAATTTAATTCAGACATCTATAAAACTTCCTTTTGTTGTATTTTCCTTAAAAAAAACAATACACATTAATTCAAGTATCAAACAGACAAAGAACTAGAAAGGAGCAAAGAGTCTATGTAAATTTTTTCTCTTACATTTCAAAGGAAGTTAATTTGCTGTGAAGACCGGAATGAACAACTAAAACATGCATTGATATTTAAACAATCGACGGAATCATTCGTGAAAGAGAGTTAGCTTCGGTTTCTATCTTGCAAAGTCAGCCAATTATTCACGGCGCAGCACTGGAAGTATTGGTGGTCGGAATGCAGAGGTTATTAAAGAATTTGTTGAAGAGGAATATTGCTGCGAGACAAGAACATTTTCTGTCTCTGTCTCTGAACTCTCATGTCCTTGTGTTGTTATTAAAGTATCTGAAGAGGGATACACAGCGAGAGAGAGAGAGAGAGAGAGAGAGAGAGAGAGAGAGAGAGAGAGAGAGAGAGAGAGAGAGAGAGAGAGAGAGAGAGAGAGAGAGAGAGAGAGAAGAAAAAAAAAGTGTATCAGAATCAGCAGCCCCCCTTCCCCCACATGCAGTCCCCAGTTAGCGGTCAGCAGACAACCACACGTGCACAATTTTCTTCCCATTTGATGCAACACGACAAGTTTGTTTTTTTCTACATATTTCAGGGTGAGAGTCGACGTGCGATACACCGACCAAATTTATGAGTAAACAAAATGACACATGTAGTTGTTGAAGGGCATTCATCTCCTCTAACATTCATGAAATAAAAAAATACAACCACAACATATACACACAAAAAAAAAAAAAAATGCAGCCAGCCAGCCGTCCCTTCACCCCCCATCCAAAAAAAATAAATAAATAAAAAATAAAAAAAAATAGCATAAATAAAAAAAAAACATCAGTCATCCCCACAACGTAGTCTGAAAATATGAAAAATTACGGAGATTTATGAATAAAAAATATTAAGTATACAAATTACTTAACCACATTGATTTACCTCCCTCCCTCCTTCCCTCCGACTCCCCCTTTACCTTCAACCCCTCCTCATCTACTCATAATTTATGCGTTGGACTGAATCAGCATAACAAATGACTTCAACTTTAGTCCGTAGCGGCGGCAGCGGATGTGAGGTGAGGTGTGAGGTGGTGTGAGGATCAGGTGTGTGTGTCTGTGTCTGTGTGTGTGTGTGTGTGGGTGTGTGCGTGCTGCTCCACCCTAGCCACATCCTTCCCTCCACCTCATTCCCCTCACACCTATGTCATTAGTGGTGGTTGTGTTGCCGAAAACGAATGAATGTACTGTACGTTTTGATTTTATTTTGTTTCATCCTTTTTTTGTGTTTTTTTTTATTTATTTTTTTTTTCCCCTTTCTCTAGGTTAGTTTGGGGAAGTGTATGTTTTATTTTTGGCGCCTTTTCTTTTTTTTTCTCTCTCTCTCTCTCTCTCTCTGCTGGATGTTCCCCGTAATGGATTAATGGATTGTTTTACTGAGTTTATTTAATTATTTCTTTTTTATGTGTTCTCTCTCTCTCTCTCTCTCTCTCTCTCTCTCTCTCTCTCTCTCTCTCTCTCTCTCTCTCTCTCTCTCTCTCTCTCTCTCTCTCTCTCTCTCTCTCTCTCTCGCTCTTCATTGTATTACGCATTTTATTGTCTTCCTTTACGTGTCCTTATTGTGTTAGTTTCTTTTCTCTTTGTCTCTTTACAACACTTCCTTTGCCTCCTCGTTCTAATTTTTCTGTATTATTTTTTTTTATTTAATCTCCCATTCTCTATTTTACTGTATTTGCAGTGGTCTGGTTTCCTTTGTTTTTTTTTATCTAGGTCACTCTTGCATTCCTGTCTGTCATTTGTGTTGTTGTTTTATGGTTTTGTTTATTCAAAGTTTTTTTTTCCATAAATAAATGTTGATGAATTTCCATGTTCGTTTTTTTTATTTATTTTTTAATTTTTTTTTATTAAGTGTTACATTGTGACTGATTTCTTTTTGCACTATTTGAATATATATTTTTTCAGCTTTGTTTTTTTAGTTTTACTCGATTAATATGATTTTATCTGTTTTGATTCTCTTACATCTCTTTGGTTTTATGTATTAGTTTATTATTGTTATTTCATATTTACACATTGATGATTTTTCGTCGTACATCATTCATACATTTCTGCACTCACATTTACTATTTAATCGACATTTTTCATTATAATTCTAAGTTTTCTATCAAATTTGTGTCTCTACATTTTCTTCATCACCATTCATCATCACCTTTATTCCCGCTTCTCTTTCATCACTTCATCACTCATTTCAATCTTCCTTTATTTCTCAGTCTTTATTCGCGTCTTTCTTCGTCACTTCTTTGTTAGTGTCATCACTTTTGGTTCTCTTCCTTCCTTTCTTCCTCGCCTTCACTGCTTCACCCACCCTGACTTTCCTGGACGAGGCAAGGAAGTAAGTTTTTGAGAAGAGAGAGAGAGAGAGAGAGAGAGAGAGAGAGAGAGAGAGAGAGAGAGAGAGAGAGAGAGAGAGAGAGAGAGAGAGAGAGAGAGAGAGAGAGAGAGAGAGAGAGAGAGACTCCCTTGAGGTATTATAGTCTTCAGGAAACTTTAATCTCTTCTCGCTGCTTTGGTGTTATTGTGTGGCTGAGCTGCGGCGAGGTCTTTGTGTGTGCGTGTGCGTCTGCGTGTGTGCGCGTGCCTGTGTGAGTGTGTGTGGGTGTGGATGTGTGGGTGTGGGTGCATGTGTATGTATTTGTGTGAAGAGGGGGAGATGTGTGTGAGTGTGTGGGTGTGTGGGTGTGTGTGGGTGTTGGTGTGAGTGTGGATGTGTGTATGTGTGTGCATGCGTGTGTGTGTGTGTGTGGGTGTACGTAGTTGCCTGTGAGTGACTGCTTCCATTAAAACTCGTACAGTCGTCCATTAAGACCTGGATTGTGTCTCTTTATTAACTCGTAAATTTATGGAACATGGTGTTAAGACCTCAAGTTTCAGTAAAGAATGTCAATGAATAACTGACTCTGAATATTATACCAACACCCGACTAGTGAAGTGTTGCTGCCAGGTAAAATAATGAGACAGGTGAGATAAGCGAGACACCTGAGTTTACACCGTCCCTCATTAGCATTACCTGCTTACACACCCTCTCTCATTACCGTGAGTTGTGTGTTTGTGTGCACCTTGCCCTATCACCATCACTTAAGCTGCACCTTCCCTCATGTTTATTTTCACTATCACCTGAGTGTCTACCTGTGTTTAGTAACATTACCGTAGGAGTCCTCATGTTTCCTTCACCTTTGAGTCTATTTTCCATAATCAGAATAATTAACTTTAAAGTGAATGTGGGTGTGACTTCTCTCAACTACCCTCTTACCAAGTATTGAGTTTGAACACTTCATTATTGTGAACGACAGAGCAATCAAAAGTCAAGCATGTCACCTTTTTAGTGAGAAAATATCACGAGGGTTTAAATTTTTAGGTAATTTGATAAAAGTATTTTTTGAGAGAAAAAAAAGTTTTATAATTTTTATACATAGTTATGTGTTTTGCATCGTATTAAAGTTTTGTTTCTTTTTTTTTTCTCTCGTG
>JAPQNM010000021.1:4920001-4927501 GCA_029783475.1 Metacarcinus magister | reverse complement strand
AGAGAGAGAGAGAGAGAGAGAGAGAGAGATTTCAAATGTCCTGCTCACTTACTATACTTGCAGCAACTTTGAAAGGATATGATTGTGAATATTTTTTCCATCCCAACGTGTGCTTCCAAATTTCTCCAGTAGATGGCAGGCAGGTTTCTAGGCGGAAAGTTAGGTACCTGACTTCTGCTTCCTCTCACCCTTAATAAATGGAGACTGACAAGCATATTTTTCTACTTTTTTACCAATTAGTTTTGGATTTTGTGTGATTTTCTCTTGTTTGAGTCAGAATTGTTTACATATTTCTCAATTAACTTTATTTCTGTCTTCCATTTTTAGGAATTGCGAGAGAGAGAGCGAGAGAGAGAGAGAGAGAGAGAGAGAGAGAGAGAGAGAGAGAGAGAGAGAGAGAGAGAGAGAGAGAGAGAGAGAGAGAGAGAGAGTATTACGAAATGAGCAAGGTGTGAAATACTGTGAAACTGGTCATGCTATTTCACTGTTTATCCTTGAACCGCTGCACGAACAACACGAAACATTCTAACACCCTCACACATAATACCTGTATCGACAACTCTTCACAATATAAGGAATGATAGCATGAAGATGAACCGAATCATTAGGATTATTTTCTTTTTAATTCGTTGATACTGTGTCGTGTTGCATAGACGAACACTTTTTTCTAACCTTATTTTCTAACACATACAGAGACACATAGACACGATTTCCCTTCCTACAAAAAATACACAACAAAAAAAATAATGAAATAGTGAAAGGGAGTGAATCATGACCACTATTCCGAATTTGTGTCATAATATTGCTTTCAATGAAATATCCAAATGTTCGAAAATCTTATTAAACGCGTTACTCTTTAGTTCCTTGTAGATATAATTAGCAATATCTCACCTGAATATTACCTGGAACACTGAACTCAACCCAATAAATATGAGAAAGACATGCGAGCGAGCGAGTGTGAGTGGGAGGGAGGGAGGGAGGGAGGGAGGGAGGGAGGGAGGAAGGGGTGAAGGACAGGAAGGAGTAAAGGAGAGACATATATAAGAAAGGAGAAGGTACAGGAATAAATAAATGTAAGAGAGAGATAAACGTTTATTTTTTATTTTTTACGTGTTTTCATTAAATAATTGGTATGATTGTATTAATATGTATTTTAATGTTATCTCGTTCCGTTATTTATGTCAATTTTTTTTTATATGAAGTGGTGTTTTTTTATCCTTTTTTTCTTATTTTTTTCCTCCTACGCTGCCTTATGGAGCTTCCCACTTGTGATCTAAACTTGTATCGGCTTCATTCAGGTCACTACCCTCGTATTTCACATTTTTAGAAACAAATCTAGATATGATTGAATACTTTACAAGAGCTGAATTTGCCTATAAATTACTCTATAATACCGCACATTCAGTCTAAGTGAAGGAGGCAGTAGATAAGATTGTTAAGATTCATACTGATTTTCCAAGTTTGTATTTGCAAAGGTTAATTCATCCAAATGTAACCCATGGAAACCTGAACACTAGAATATTCATGTACATATTCAAAGCAAAAATTATCTATTCATATAAATGTCTCTGCCTTTCATCTACTCCTATATTCATGTATTATATATTATTCATAAGAAAAGTTTAATATTAATGACATAATATAAACATTTTACCATATCTATAGTTGGGACAGTTTATATATGTACTAATCTTTCACTTCTTATGTGTCACCTAAGTTAATGTATGTGTGTCTGTATAACCTTAGGCTGGATGGATGCTGATAGGCGACAGTAAGCACAGTGGTTTAATTAGCGTTAGTAGCGTGCAATTACCTCCAGCCTCACCCTGCTACCTGAAGGCTTAACGAGGCAGTGCTTCGTGTGTAATTCTGAACCGTAACGACCAAAGGGAATAACTAAGAAGTTTAATGACAGCCACGGGAAACGTCGACAAACAAACACTCACACACACACACACACACACACACACACACACACACACACACACACACACACACACACACACACACACACCCTGACATTATCTGCATCATCATCTAGGAATCGGTATTTTTTCTTTTTATGTATGTATGTATGTGACACGTGACTAGAAATGGTCTAATCCACATCCTGAAGCATAAACAAGCGGAGGTTTATATGAAAAAAAATATATCTTTCTTTTATTATTTAGTTTTTTACTGCATCTGCATATCCATATTTCTTCCATCTGTATACCTCTTGGATATGTTTATTGTATGCTTCTATCTTTTTTGTTTTATTTTATCTTTCTTTTATTTACTTTTTCTCTTTGTTCCCTCTGTATATTCTTTTTCGTTATTTTTCGCACTTTTCTTCAACTTTTTTTTAACCCATACACTTTTATTTTTTTTTCCCCTTCTACATATTTTTCCACTTTTTCCCCTCCTCCTGCACGTGTCCCGTTTCTTTTGTTTCCTCTCCTATTGCCGTTATTCTATTCTTTTATCTCTTTCCCTTCTCCTGACATTTTATTTCCTCCTCTTCCTCCTCATTTTCCGCCATGATCCTATCACTTTTCTTCTCATTTCCTCCCTTGCTTCGTTTCTTTGTTATTCCCTATTTTCCTATTCCCTTTCCACGTTTTGTTATTTTCCGTCCTTCCGTAGCCTTTTCGACCACAATTCTCACACATTTTTTCTCTACCTCTCCTCTTGCACCTTCAGTCCCTTTCCTCCTCTCTTCCTTCCCTTGCCTTGTTCTGGAAGTGATTCAGCAGGTAACGCAAGGAATCAATTTAATCACCTGACCTACTTTTTCTTTTTTTATACCTCTCATCGCCTCCTCTTCCTCCTCCTCCTCTTCCTTTTCCTGAGTCTGGATTTATTATAGAGGCAGATAAAGGTTGTATCCGTAAGTTGTGTTAAGGTTGACACGCGGATGACAAGATGGAAGGAAGATGATCGTGTAGGTGATGCTTGCCTTTCCAATCCCTCTCACGTCACCTAAGAATCACCCTTTGTGGAGTTTAGGGATCGTGGCAGATTTTTTTTTTTTCTTTTTTATGTGTGTGTGTCGAATATTTTTCTTAGGGTGACATGGAGCCTCTCACCCTTTGTCGTTTATGTGAAAGATGCTGCTGCTGCCTGCCTCCGCGTCTCCCCTATCGTCCTCCTTCCCTTCTTTCCTTCCATCCATCCCTCCCTCCATTCATCCCTTCCCTCCATCCATCCCTTGTCTCTCAGTTTTCTTTACTGGTGGAAGGAAATTTCTTCTCTCCTCCTCCTCCTCCTCCTCCTCCTCCTCCTCCTCCTCCTCCTCCTCCTCCTCCTCCTCATAACCTAAGGGCAGGACTTAATGCTTCCTGAATTTATTTATTTTAGAATTCTCCTTTTCTGGCCTTCCCTCTCTCCCTCCCTTTCCCGCCCTCCCGCCCTCCCGCCCTCACGCTTCCATACTTGATAGTGGAGTTAGTTGTCTCCCGTTTATCCTTCCCTCCCTCCCTCCCTCCATTCCCTTTTCCCTCCTTCCCTCCTTTCCCTCCTAGCCCTATTTTACCCTCCCCTGCTCTCCTTTCAGCCCCAATAGTGCCGTAAGGTCTTTTACTCTCTCTCTCTCTCTCTCTCTCTCTCTCTCTCTCTCTCTCTCTCTCTCTCTCTCTCTCTCTCTCTCTCTCTCTCTCTCTCTCTCTCTCTCTCTCTCTCTCTCTTTCTCTTTCTTTCTCTCTCTCATACAACTTCCTGCAGTTCGTAATTTAAGTTTTGCTCCACTTTTCTGTGCAGTCATGGCTCAAGGTTGTTCGACAAGCTTTTCACCGCCTCCGTCACGCCGTCATCACCGTCCTCAGAAAGTCCCAGGAGATGACAGGCCGGTGAATCAGCTCTTCCCTCCTGCCTTATGTCACGCACTCAATAGGATGACTAATACAGAGGATTTATTTATTTTCTGGTAATTCAGTTAAGGTGAAAAATAGTGGGTGTTTTTTTTTGTGTGTATGGTGATCGATATTGTTTTACCTTCCACATCTATTTTCTAGTTACAAAAGAACGTGTGTAAACAATATTGTGGAGTTTTTTTTCTCAAGAGAATGGGTAAAGTTTATGTTTAGAGACAAAATATTCCTCCTGTAGATTCAATAAATCCCTTTGTCATCTTATGGTCACTCATGTAAGAGAAGCTGGAGGCTCTTACAGAATCTGACCACCATGTAAACAGCAGAGGACGCAGAAACATTTTGAGAACACCAGTGCGACTCTGTGATGTCTTTTGTTTTATCTTCCTTTCGCTACCTGTGTGTGTGTGTGTGTGTGTGTGTGTATGTGTGTTTTTGTTGCTTTATATATATGATGCAAGATTTTTGTTCCCTTATCAGAATATTTTACATGCAATAAGTTGGTGTTTATTGAATTTAATGTATATAGAAGTTACATTTGTTATATATACAAAGGTGAGGCTGGTAAGTCCTGTTCCCACTCTGTGTGTAGTTCATGTTTAGGTCGAGTTTGTGGTGTGTTTGTTTACTGTTTTCTTGTGTTGCTTAATCGTGTTGCCGCCGCAGGAAAATAAACATTCGGGCAGAGAAATCATAACACAGGCAGGTTGGAGGTCCCAGGCGGCTCAAGGTATTGTTTTAGACTCTCTCTCTCTCTCTCTCTCTCTCTCTCTCTCTCTCTCTCTCTCTCTCTCTCTCTCTCTCTCTCTCTCTCTTTCTCTTTCTAACCACCCCCCTCTCTCTCTCTGTGCCTGCCTCGTTTCCATAAGAACAAGAACAGTTCTACTCGGGCTTGAAACGCTGGAGGAAAACCGTGAAGTAAAATAATTTGTTTCAGACTGGAGGCGGCGTGGCAGGTGGTGATGGCAAGTTGGGTTCATTTGGTGGGCAGGGCGACGTGGGACTCCTCTCAGGCCTGGCAAATTGGCGGGCCCTGTTAGGATAGAAGTGGAAGGAAGGGAGAGTTGAGGTGGATGGAAAGGGTAGGGTGAGGTGAGTGGAAGGAAGGTATTTCCAGCATAAGAAGGTCAAGGTGGGTGGAGGGGCGTGGATGATGAGAGAGGAATGGAGAAAATTGAGTGGGTATGAGGGAGATATTGCGTGAGGAAAGAGTTGTGTAATGAGAGGGAAGTTTGTATTATTTATTTGGTGTATGATTATATAATATTTTTAGGTATAGTCTGCCCCTAAGTATTATTAAGTGTTATTCATTAAGTATTTGCATGTATAGTTATGCTTAAAATTTGAACATGTACATTTGACTGAGAAAAATTATACATTCTACTCAAATATTGCAGTTAATTCCACTAATAAGGCAGCAGACACGAGGCTCTCATATAAATAGAACACAAATAAGCACAGATAGTACATGGAAATAATAATAATAATATAGAATTAGAAAAATTAAAAGGTGACAAGAACCCAGAAATGAGTAAAAATTAAAACAAGAGGAGGAGGAGGAGGAGGAGGAGGAGGAGCGAAACCCCAACAGTTATGCAAATGTGCTTTTTATCATGTGCTTCCAAAAGTTGGGTGTTGAACGCAACCCAGCCAGTGTTGCCCCTCCTGTTGACACTCGGGGGAGGGTCATAGGGGCGGAGGGTCATGGTGGGCGGGGGGGGAGGGGCGGGTAAGACTTCTATTTGGCTAATGGGGAGAGAGAGAGAGAGAGAGAGAGAGAGAGAGAGAGAGAGAGAGAGAGAGAGAGAGAGAGAGAGAGAGAGAGAGAGAGAGAGAGCGACGAAAACTAATTCACAATGCAGAAAAAAATATATTATAAAAGGAAGAAAAAAGAGAAATAAAAAAACTTATAATTACAAAAAAACGGTTCAAAGGAGGAATAGAAAAAGAAGTACTTGAGTGGCTTTTTTTTTTTTCTTTCTTTTATCTCTTAACTTTAGTCTATGAAGTGTAAATTATGCATAAGGTGAATAACGTCATTATTATACACGCGGTTCAAAGAGGAAGATGTGAGGCTGTTACTCCTTACACTCCTCTTCCTCTTTCTTCCAATCGTTCCCTTATTCAGTTCATTTGTATCTTTAATTAGTAAATGTAAGATCACTTTTGTTTTAGGTAAGTTTTTTTTTCTCTCTCATTTCTCACATCCTCCCTTTATCCTTTATACTCTCTTCTTCCTTCTTCCTTTGTGTATCTTGATTTGCCTCATTCCCTTTCTTCCTGTCTTCCTTTCACTCTCCTTTATCATTCACGCCTCAATTCACCTTTTTCTTCTTCTTTTTCTTCTTTTCATGTGTTCTCCTTTATCCAATCGTTTAGTTTTGTATAAATATTGAATAGTTTAATCATTGCTTACCTCTCCATGTTCTGCTTCTCTTCCCCTCCTCCCTCTTTTATTCTTTTTCTTACTCTCTCTCTCTCTCTCTTCCTCCCTTCCTTCCTTCCTTCCTTCCTTCCTCCCTTCTCTCATATTTTCTTTCCTATCTCTTCTGTTGTCCACGCATTGTATTTTTACGCTTGTTTCTTTAAAGCTATTTCCCCCTTCTCTCTCTCTCTCTCTCTCTCTCTCTCTCTCTCTCTCTCTCTCTCTCTCTCTCTCTCTCTCTCTCTCTCTCTCTCTCTCTCTCTCCTCTCTCTCTCTCTCTCTCTCTCTCTCATGTTTCTCCCTTCCCACCACTTTTCCAACCATTTCCTTCCTCCTACCGCTCCATTTACTTTGTTTTCTCTCCTCTCTCCTCTCTCCTCTCCTACTTCTTTCCCTCCTTCCCTCTCCTTCCTCTCGGTCCCTTTTGTCTCCTCGTTTTACTTTGTCTTTTTTTTTCCTCTTATTTTCCGTCCCATATTTTTTTTCATTCATTGTCCTTTTTGGTTTCATTCACGTTGCTTTATTTTTTTTTCCTTCTTTCCTTTCTCTTTTTATTTTGTTTTCATCTTTCGCTTCCCTTCCATTCATCTATAGTTTCTGTTTGTCCTTTCTCTTTAATCTTTTCCCCGCTTTCTATCCTTGTTTTCCTTTCTCTCCTTCCCTATCTTCCTATTTTCATCCCTCGTGTCATTCCTCTATTCAACTATTTATCTATACCTCTATGTCCTTCCTCTCTTTCTTTCCACGTATCGATCTTCTCATATATTCCCTTCTATTCCTCTTCCATTTTCCATTTCCCTTCTTCTCTATCTCTATTTATCTTTATATTTCCTTACTAGTATTATCTCATCGATTTTTACATCAATTTCTTTTCCTTTTTCCCTTCACATCTCTTTCTCTCCCTCCACACAGCACCACGAGCCGCTAAGCTATCAAGACAAACACTCCTATAATTTCTCTCATCCTTTCTCCCAGCATCAATCACTGCTAATACCACACCTGGGATGCAAGAGAGAGAATGCACGTTACCTGGAAGTGACTTAAGAGGCAGTGTTATGATTTTAAAGGATCAGTTTATCTATTGTTTTATTCTTGCTCTCATCCTTCCACTTATTGCAGAAAATGGAGAATGATCGGTTTCTTTTTTTTTTCTCTCTCTCTTTCTCTTTCTCTTTCTCCCCTCGTAGTTTAGGTTTTGAGAGTGTGTGGAAAGTGGTAAATTGGTAA
>JAPQNM010000021.1:4905001-4915001 GCA_029783475.1 Metacarcinus magister | reverse complement strand
CGCCAACAACTCTTAATATTGTTTTTCACATCCTCCTCGTTTTCCTCCTCCTCCTTCTCTATAAGAAAAACATGTTCAACTATTGATAATACTAATAATGATGATAATAATATAAATAATAATGATAATGATAGTTATAAAAACACTACTACTACTACTACTACTACTACTACTACTACTACTACTACTACTACTACTACTACTGACGTTGGTACAGTGCGGGAAATTGATTAATCCCATTAGACCCTGGATTATCACCACACATCCTCCCTCTCTCTGAATTATTGTTACTGTCATTGGCTCCCTGACTTCTTGTTATTATCTTGCTTTCTGGTTTTCTTCTTTTTCTTCTTTTCTTTTTTTTTCTTCTTTTGTACCCTTTTCTTTTTGTTCTGTTCTTCTTTTTCTTCGTTGTTCGTTCTTGTAAGGGGAAATAAAATAAAGAATAGCGTCTTGACTTAGGAGAGAGAGAGAGAGAGAGAGAGAGAGAGAGAGAGAGAGAGAGAGAGAGAGAGAGAGAGAGAGAGAGAGAGAGAGAGAGAGAGAGAGAGAAAAAAAAGAGAGAAAGAAAGAGATTAATTTATCCCTTCGAGTTAGGTAGTTATAAGTATAAACCATATAGATCTGCTAGGGTTAACAGGAGAACCGTTCCCCTCTCACCAAGAAGCTGCTGTGAGCCAGGATTGAACTTACAATCCTTAGGCCACGAGCTGAGAGAGAGAGAGAGAGAAAGAGAGAGAGAGAGAGAGAGAGAGAGAGAGAGAGAGAGAGAGAGAGAGAGAGAGAGAGAGAGAGAGAGAGAGAGAGAGAGAGAGAGAGAATATACATTAAAAAATATACGTATGAACAGATACCAGAAGACCAATTAGAGTATATGCTGTATTACATATTATTACTATATAAAATAAATGATTATTAGTAAATTCTACTTTGGGAGTTGGTGAAGGACGATGTTTATACCTTATCATACGTCACTTTAGTTATCGTGTCAAATACAGGTTTTAACATTAATTAAATTTTTAAACCGACATTTGTGTTAAGCTAATATATCTTAAGTCTGACTTTTAGAAATGGAATTAAGGAAACTTGTCGCTACTTATTGGGGAATGGAACGCAAGAGAAAGGAAAAAGAAATTCAAGAAAAAGTTTTATGGCGGAGGGAGAGGAAACCGATCAGGTCCCTTTCCTATCATTGACGTGCTCTTGATGGCCTAATGTTTACCTGTCCACCTGACCACAAGCTTAAATAATACAGTGAAATGGAGGAGCCTTCTCTGGTTTCCCTTACTCTCTATAGATATGAAATAAATGATAGATACTTTTAGTTTTGTTTTTTTGATGACTCTTTCAAACATTTCCTCATACAAGAAAACTTACTCAACACATTTTATTGTAGATCGATTTTATATATTCTTGTGTTATAGTTTCTTAATATTTTGTGACTTTTCTTCTGTCCTATTTTTTTGTATTTATGTTGTTGTTGTTGTTGTATAAATAGTAATTCAGTTTTATTATTCTATTATTGTAGTAAGTGCGGCATTATTTCTTTCTTCCTTTACCTCGTTATGTATTTACTCTCTTTTTTTCATCGCCATCTGTGTGTCATCAAGGGAACTAAAAATTGTAGCAAATGTGGTCAGATAATATCCTACATCCATCTCTCCTCCTCCTCCTTTTCCTCCTCCTCCTCCTCCTCCTCCTCCTCCTCCCTCCTCCTCCTCCTCCTCCTCCTCCTCCTCCTCCTCCTCCTCCTCCTCCTCCTCCTCCTCCTCCTCCTCCTCCTCCTCCTCTTTCTTTTCCTCTATTTCTTCACTGCATTTGCCTTAATATACTTCCCATTCAAGTTTATCTTCATTTCCTTCTTCATCAGAGCCTCCGTTTTTCTCTCTTCTATTTCCTCTTTTCTTTAAGTTTCTTCTTGTCACTTTTTTTCTTACTTTCAATTTCTTTAATTCCTCTTCGTCTTCTTTTATCGCGCTAGATTGCTTGTATTTTTGCTCTCTCTCTCTCTCTCTCTCTCTCTCTCTCTCTCTCTCTCTCTCTCTCTCTCTCTCTCTCTCTCTCTCTCTCTCTCTCTCTCTCTCTCTCTCTCTCTCTCTCTCTCTCTCTCTCTCTCTCTCTCTCTCTCTCTCTCTCTCTCTCTCTCTCTCTCTCTCTCATTTTCCTTCCTAACGAAACCACTTTATTTCCTTAATTTTTTTCATTTCTTCATTCCTTTCCCTCTTACCCTCCTTGTCTCTATCCCTCTTACCCTCCCTCTTTTCTTCCCTCCTTCCCTCCCTCCTTCCATCTCTCTTTCTCTCTCTCTTTCTCCAGGTATAATGAAGCACCAGGTACAGGCAGGGACCACAGCAGGTAAAAATAAAATAAGTAAAGAGAGAGAAAGAATGAGGTCGAGTCGAAAGTAATTTGTCCGCAATTATATATTTTTTTCAGGAATGTATAATAATAATGATAATAATGATAATAATAATGATATGAATAAATGGTGCAATTCATAGATGTAATGAAATGTCCACCTCTTCATTTTACACCTTCATTGCATCCTTCTCATTTCCAGTCTTCCTTCTTCCTTCCCTTCCTCTTCCTCCATCTACATTCTTCCTCCATCCATACCTTCCTCCTCCTCCATCTATATTCTTCCTCTATCCTTCTCTTTCTCTTCTTTCATCTACATTCTTCCCCCATCCTTCTTTTCTTCTTCCTCCATCTATATTATTCTTGCATCCTTCCCTTCCTCCTCCTCCATCTCCATCCTTCCTCCATTTATATTCTTCCTCCATTTATATTCTTCCTCCATCCCTCCCTTCCTTCCTCCATTTCTTTCGTCTACCTTTCCTCTTCCAACACCTTCCTCACTTTCACCCTTCACCTTCACCCCTTGTGTGTACCCTCACCACTACCCGTGCACGTAATTACTACACGCCCACACCACACCTCTACGATGCCTCCAGGTGTGGTGTGTGTGTGTGTGTGTGTGTGTGTGTGTGTGTGTGTGTGTGTGTGTATGTGGTGAGGTTTGCTTAGTCTCCTCCCATCAGATGTGACTCTACTCCTCTCTCTCCCTCTCTCTCCCTCCATCACCCCCATCACTCCCATCACCTCCATCACTCCCCCCCTCCCTTACCTCCCCTCTGTTCCCCTCTCGCTTGAAGGGCGTTTCGTGTTATGGTCAAGCTAATGTTCCTGGTGGACGATTTGACTCTAGTGGGACGATTCGCCACCACACTCTAATGACTCAGTGGGGTTTTTTTTCAGTTGCAGTGTGTGTGTGTGTGTGTGTGTGTGTGTGTGTGTGTGTGTGTGTGTGTGTGTGTGTGTTCTTCATTTGGTTGTGTGAGTATTATTTCTTGCATTTTTATTTAGTTTTTTGTCATTTTTATTATTGTTGTTATTATTATTATTATCATTATTATTATTATTTTTACCTTTCGTGGTGCTTAGTCTTGCATGTTATTTGTCTTCTCTATCGTTCTTTGAGGTAATATTTCTGTGTTGTCATGCGTGGCACTAAATATGCAGATTTCACATTAGATTAAAGAACATTCCTTTAGCTTACTCACGCGCACACACACACGCACACACACACACACGCACACCACACACCACACACACACACACACACACACACACACACACACACACACACACACACACACACACACACACACACACACTATTATCATTTCTTATATAATCATTGATGTTGTTGTTGTTAAAAGTTGAAACGTATATTATTTTGAAGAGTTAATATACAATACTATTTAATATACTAAATAAGATCATGCAGTTGGCTATCACAAAGAATAAAATAAGCAGAAAAAAAAACTCATATTATCCTTAAATATTTATGGATTATTTATCATTAACAACACCATTAGAAAAAAAATTAGTAGTTGTATAAATGATGAGATAAAACATTGATGGAACTAAACATAAATATATAGAACAGTGGAGGATGCCAGACTACTTTCACTTATAATAACAATGAATCAATGAGAAGGTGTTGAAAAGCCTACAATACACAGAATGATGAGTGTGTTATACATTATACACCATGACCAACAGTTCAAGAAGACAGTGATGTATTAACTTAAATCGAGGTCATAAAGATACGTGAACTGTATTCTGACTGAGTGACGGATTGTAAAGATTTAAATGTGAACTGAAATGCACTAGAAGGTAATACTGTGGCAGGCAACAATAAAAAAAGAGAAAAAAAACTCAAAACCTTCTTATCTGAGTACTTTCCACACGTGTACACAAACATAAAGTAGCTTGTTAGTCAGCTTTGTCCTCGATGTACTCTTGACTATACCATAATCTATTTTTTATTCTTGCCTCAGTGGGTTTACTCTGCACTCTTCTGTGGATAATTTCTAGCAGAGTCCGATTATAAGGTATTAACAGAATAGGAAGCTTGGTATTGCTACACTAAGTTATATATATATTATTTAAATTCTGAAAAATCCAACGATGATTAATTAATGTTTTGAGAAGCACCTGACGGGAATCTAATAGCATCGGCTTACCTGTATTACCTGTATGTTTCCAGGTGTACCCATTAACTTATTACGACTCATATTGACCTTTAGTATAATTAAGCTGTGGAGTAGTTATCAAAAGGCATTTTTTTTTTCCATATTAATTTTTTTCAGACCTTCCTCTGTGTTGTCCTCGTGTAAGAATATAAAGGAAAATATTAAAGGAGACAAATCTTAACCTTCAAGACTAAGCATTAAGGAAAAGAAAGAGGAAAAGAAGGAAAAGGAGAACAAGTACATCCTCACAGCAGTTCATTCAGTAATTAAATAGTTAACATAATTACATTTTCTTTAACACTGTTGAGATCCTTGAGGAGGAATTCTATATTGGATCTTATTAACATGGGAGGGAGGGAAGGGTGAAGAAAACGAGGGGAGGATGAGAAAGAGAAGGGAGGGAAGTTAGGAGGAAGAGGAAAGGGAGGATAGGAGGTAAAGGATAGAGGTGTGAATAATGGTTAGTTAGGGAGGAGTCGTAAGGGATGAAAGGGAAAAAAGAGGAAAGCCATAAAGAAGGGGAGAAGGGGGATAGAATATATGGGAAAAGATAAAGGGGAGGACTATGGTGGGAGAGGAGGGGCGAGGATTTACATTAATTATGAAGAAAAGGCAGTGGGTGTAGGGTGTGAGGGAAGGAGGAATCAGGGAGGGAGGAAGAAAATAGGTGGTGGGGAAAAGTAAGCAATGAGGGACAAAGGAAAAAAATGAGGCTATGTAAGTGTAGATAGGAAGGAAGAAGAGGAAGGAGGAGGAGGAGGGAAAGAAAGGGGAACATTTATTATCCATTATTGGGTTTCTTATTATTTAGAGGGCTGGGAGGTGCTATGCATTAAGCTGAGAGGAGTTGTATTAATATTTATTAACTACAATATCCTCCTCTTCTTATTTACTGACAAGACTCTACTACTCCCAACCACCCACTATCTCTCTCTCTCTCTCTCTCTCTCTCTCTCTCTCTCTCTCTCTCTCTCTCTCTCTCTCTCTCTCTCTCTCTCTCTCTCTCTCTCTCTCTCTCTCTCTCTCTCTCTCTCGCTCTCTCTCCTTTATCGTCCAAAATACAAGCAGATCATTTTCTACTTACCCTCCTCCTCCTCCTCCTCCTCCTCCTCCTCCTCCTCCTCCTTCTCCTCCTCCTCCTCCTCCTCCTCCTCCTCTTCCTCCTCCTCCTCCTCCTACAATTCTGTCGACGTTCTTTCTTCTTGTCCATTTGTCCACCTGCTGTATTCCTCTTCTAGACTTCCTCTTCTCCCTCCTCCTCCTCCTCCTCCTCCTCCTCCTCCTCCTCCTCCTCCTCCTCCTCGTCTCACCTGGAATGGAGGCAATGCGTCACACCTCCGTGGTTACCCAGCTTTCCAAGATGACACACGGCCGCCATATATCTCAAGTTTAATTAGGTTGCTTCTACCTTGTTTTAGTAGGCACTGAAACCCCTCCTCTTCCTCCTCCTCCTCCTCCTCCTCCTCCTCCTTCTCCTCCTCCTCCTCCTCCTCCTCCTCCTCCTCCTCCTCCTCTTCCTCTTCCTCTTCCTCCTCCTCCTCCTTCTATTATCCTTTCCACCTGCCTGCCCATCACTTTTACATTACCTATTCTCTTCCCTCCCTCCTTCATCATGTAAGTACCTACCTTTACTCTCTCTCTCTCTCTCTCTCTCTCTCTCTCTCTCCTCTCTCTCTCTCCTTCTCTCTCTCTCTCTCTCTCTCTCTCTCTCTCTCTCTCTCTCTCTCGCTCTCTCTCTCGCTCTCTCTCTCTCTCTCTCTCTCTCTCTCTCTCTCTCTCTCTCTCTCTCTCTCTCTCTCTCTCTCTCTCTCTCTCTCTCTCTCTCGTTCTTGCTTTGTAATCATTTCCTCATTTTCTTTATTTTTTTTTCTCTATTTATCTTTTATGCATAGTCAAAGTTGTGATGAAGGAGGAGGAGGAGGAGGAGGAGGAGGAGGAGGAGGAGGAGGAGGAGGAGGAGGAGGAGGAGGAGGAGGAGGAGGAGGAGGAGGAGGAGGAGGAGGAGAAGGAGAAAGAGGAGGAGGAGGAAAAGGAAAAGGAAAAGGAAGAGTTGGAAGAGGCAAAAAATATATCATAAGAAGCAAAGAAAGGAGAAAGGTAGTAACTAGGAAGACGAGGAGGAGGAGGAGGAGGAGGAGGAGGAGGAGGAGGAAGAAGAGGAGGAAGAGTTGGTGGGAAAAGGAACGTGTTGTGAGTACGAGTCAGTATGTGAAGAGAGAGAGAGAGAGAGAGAGAGAGAGAGAGAGAGAGAGAGAGAGAGAGAGAGAGAGAGAGAGAGAGAGAGAGAGAGAGAGATCGGATGCGGAGGAGGAAGTTACGTGCCAGAGTCATTATGTGAGTAAATAGAGGAGCGATCAGCGGTCTGCCTTTGTGGAGAGAGAGAGAGAGAGAGAGAGAGAGAGAGAGAGAGAGAGAGAGAGAGAGAGAGAGAGAGAGAGAGAGAGAGAGAGAGAGAGAGAGAGATGCTACTTCATTCTCTCTCTTTTTTTTTTTTCTCTCTCTCTCTTTCTCTCTCGCTTTCTCTTTCCTCTTCCTCTCTCTCTTTTTCTCTCTCCATTACTGTATCGGATTCTCGTTCTGCCCAAAAAATCTTCTTTATCCACAAGTAGGTTATCTTGAAGCACATCGAGAGAGAGAGAGAGAGAGAGAGAGAGGAGAGAGAGAGAGAGAGAGAGAGAGAGAGAGAGAGAGAGAGAGAGAGAGAGAGAGAGAGAGAATGATGAATACTTATGGGTAGTTTTATGATGTGTGCTCCACCTCTCCCCCTCCCCCCCCCCCCCCTTCTCCCTCCCATTTCCCTTCATCCTATCATCCCTCCTTCCTTCCCATAATCCATCTATATCTACTTAGGCCTTTACATCCTTTATCCATGATTCTTATGTAATATATGATCTCTCCTTTATCAACATTGGATGGATAACAGTAATATAACACTAATACAAACGCAGCCTCAAATATAAATAAATAAATAAATAAATAAATAAAAAAGAGAGAAAGAGTAGATATTTATTTGTTCATGTGATACTATGTTTAATGTGATAATAATAATAATAATGATGATGGTAATGATAATAGCTACACAAATTACTACAATAATAATAATACTCTTCATAATTACTGTAACCTGAAACTTTTTTTAATGTATTTGTTTTAGTAGGAAATATATCGTATTACTTAAACTCTGATGCACTTAAACCACGAATGATATTACAGAAGTACTCTTGAATTTGCTGTTATATGTATAATATGATATACATGTTGTTGTTTTTTTTATTGTATTCCATTATTCTCTCACAATTATAATGGAGTCTCTTCTGCTTGTCTCTTTTGCTGAAAGTACTACCTCTTCATCACTCTTCTCTGTCTCCTTATCCGTATCCCTCTTCCCTCTTCCCTCTTTCCTCTCCCTCCCTCTCTCCCTCCTTCCTTAACTCCCTCCAGCTTCCACTGTCAATATCTCCACCATAGTCATGTATCACAGCTAGATCCTCTCTCTCTCTCTCTCTCTCTCTCTCTCTCTCTCTCTCTCTCTCTCTCTCTCTCTCTCTCTCTCTCTCTCTCTCTCTCTCTCTCTCTCTCTCTCTCTCTCTCTCTGACATCCTACGCATTTCCCTCACGTCTTTCTTTCTTCCTTCCCTCTCGTCTCTTTCTTTCTTTTCCTCGTCCCCTCCTTTCTTATTTTTACTTCGGAATCTTCATCATATTTTTCAATTTTTCACTTCATTCATCCTTCCTTCTACCTTCCTTCTATTCCTTTCTTCTCCTCCTTCCATATATCTTGCTATTCTTCTTTAACATTTCACCTCTTCCTTCCTTCCTTTTCATCATCATCTCTCTCTCTCTCTCTCTCTCTCTCTCTCTCTCTCTCTCCTCTCTCTCTCTCTCTCTCTCTCTCTCTCTCTCTCTCTCTCTCTCTCTCTCTCTCTCTCTCTCTCTCTCTCTCTCTCTCTCTCTCTCTCTCTCTCTCTCTTTCTCATACTCACAAATACACCTGTTTTGGAAGTGAGCGAGACAAGCTTTTTACCTGACTCACCTGATAGTGTGTTTGTCTCTGTCTATATCTCTGTCTACCCGTCTGTCTGTTTATCTTTCGTATTGTTTGCTTTGTTTTTTCATTTGCTTTATGTTTGTAGTTTTATTTTATTTTCGTCTCTCTGTTCTTCTCTTTTTCGTTTCAATTCTTGTTTGTCTTTAATATTTTTTTGTTTGTTTTGTTTCTGTTTGTGTTTTCCTAATAGTCTTTCTACTGATATAAATGTATGTTTTATTATATGTTGTATCCACCCACAAACAAAAATTTCATATATATATATTTTTTCTAGTCATGTTTTTTTTTGGGGGGGTCTGTCTGTGTTGTCTGTCCATAATATAATCGGTCTTTATAATAACAAAATTTTTATTCCGTTTACTTGTTAGTTCTGTTCATCCATCCGTTGCTTATCTGTCTATTATTTATTTATTTATTTGTCTCTACTTTCTTTATGTATCTGTCGTTCATTGCCTCTATCTCCCTCTCTTTATATCCTTCTGTTTATCTCTCAATATCTGTCTCTATCTTCATGCACCTGTCTACCTTATTCCTGTCTATCCTTCTGTCTATGTATCTCTCTGTCTTTCTATTCGTGCATCTCTCTACCTCTTCCCTGTCTATCCCTCTGTCTATTTATCTCTCTGTCTTTCTATTCGTGCATCTCTCTACCTCTTCCCTGTCTATCCCTCTGTCTATTTATCTATTTGTCTGTCTATTCGTGCATCTGTCTACCTCCTTATCTGTCTTTCTCTTTGTCCATTTATCTCTCTGTCTGTCTCTTCGTGCATCTATCTGCCTCTTTGTCTGTCTTTCTTTCTCTCTGTCTGTCTGTCTGTGGTCAGGATCGACAAAAGATCTTTTCGCCTTCTGAGCAACGTTTTCCTCTGTGTTAACTTCGCTTTGTCCTGGTTTCCCAAAGTGTGGGGGGGGAGGCGGCTCGTCTTTTTCCCCTTTCTTCCATCTTTACACCTGAGAATTTTCCCTTGCGTGTGTCTGTGGGTGTGTGTGTGTGTGTGTGTGTGTGCTTGTGTGGTTGTGTGTATGTGTGTGTGTTGGTAGGTAAAGGTTTGTAAATATGCATATGTTATCTCTCTCTCTATCTATCTATCTATCTATCTATCTATCTATCTACTTATCTATTTATCTATCTATCTATCTTTCGCTCTCTCATCGCGTATACATAACTCTACGTTAATTAAGACAGTCATTTTAAAGTCAGAGATATATGAAAGAAAAAAGAAAGAAAGACACTTGCATAACCAAACCGAAATAACTTCACTATATATAAATATTTCCTTCAAACTGAACAATCTCAAAATTGACTCAAATATCACGAAACCCAACATCCACCTACAGCTCCTTCGTCAGTCAGTTCATCCTCTACTCCCTGCAGGTATATAAAGAGCTTCGTCCTTGATTTGTGACGCCT
>JAPQNM010000021.1:4890001-4897501 GCA_029783475.1 Metacarcinus magister | reverse complement strand
AAGGAAAGGAGAGATGAGTGTCTTCAATAATGGACAGGACTTCATGGTGGGGTCCTTTAGGGTTCCTGCTGTCGCTCTGGTATCATCCTGAGGACCTGGTCTCCTTTCATGTTATATATTGTTACCCCTCATTACCCAATGTCACAGCTCAGGGGAATCTCTCTCTCTCTCTCTCTCTCTCTCTCTCTCTCTCTCTCTCTCTCTCTCTCTCTCCTCTCTCTCTCTCGTCTCTCTCTCTCTCTCTCTCTCTCTCTCTCTCTCTCTCTCTCTCTCTCTCTCTCTCTCTCTCTCTCTCTCTCTCTCTCTCTCTCTCTCTCTCTCTGGAAAATTCATGTACTATTTGCATATGCAATCCCATAGACTTTCCTTATTATCTTTACTGTCTTTTTCAATCCACAATTTCCTTCTCTCCATTTTTTTTTATCAATACAATAAAGTCTTTTTCATCAATTCAGGCAACTCGCAGCTTTCACATTTTCATCTCCTGTCTGAGAGAATAAGATAGAAATAAAAAGAAGTGGGGGCGAGGAGAAAATTTGCTATTCTGGGGCAGCTCAATAAGATCTGGACTGCCTCCCCGCCCCGCCAGGTTAAAACACTGAATATGACGCTTCGGGAGGACGAAATAAGACCCGATTTGAATATGGAATCAGGACCAAATGAACCCGGATTTGAGACCGCACCGCCATTATTGCTCTTCTTCCCTCAAAGCCCGTCGCTGAATCTGCCACTAACCACATCTGGGCCAGGACGTACCCTGCTTCTACTGCTGGAGGAGGAGGAGGAGGAGGAGGAGGAGGAGCATGGAATGAGGCTATGGGAAGGAGGACAAGGAACGTGAGCAGGAACAGAAGAGGAAGAGGAGGATGTAGAGCAGATGGAAGAGGAGGAGGAGGAGGAAGGAGTACGATGAATCATGGCAAGATTGATGGAGGATGTAGTGTAAGGAGGTGGATGAGAAGGATTGAAGGAAAGTCAAGGAGAGAACGTATATAATAAGTTTAAAGTAGGAGGTGAAGAGGTGGAAAGAATTGATAAAGACTAAAGACAGAACGGCAGCAGAAAGTGGAGGGAAAGAGATGTAAATGAATGTAAGATGATAAGAGTGAGGGAAGGTAGGAAGGAAACGTAATAAATGTTAAAAAAATATATATATAGAGGAAAAGAAACTTAGAAAAGGAAGAGATCAAGAGAAGACGAGGAAAAATAAAAGAAAATAGAAACACAGCCAGAACACAACAAATGGGAAAAAGGAACGACTAGGAGGATAGAGGAATACAAGAGAGAGAGAGAGAGAGAGAGAGAGAGAGAGAGAGAGAGAGAGAGAGAGAGAGAGAGAGAGAGAGAGAGAACTAGCCTAATGATAAAGTTTATGCGAGTGAGGGGAGGGAGGGAGGGAGGGAAGGAGGTATAGGGGTGAGAGGGGAGAAGTGGGTCAGTGTAGAGTTACTGAACCGTCCGTCACAGCTGGCATTGTCCTTAGGCCCCTTAAAGCTGGCCCAACGTCCCTGGCAAGTCACGGCGCCCCTGTAGGAGTCCTGGTACCTCAAGGGACTAAATGCTGCCCCTTCGCTGTATATTGGATGTTCTATTTTCTTTGAATATTCTTAGAAAAGTCCTTATGTCCTTAGGGATTGCCTGTCATTGTAGGAGACATGGCACCGTTGAAGCTTGATGTCCCTAGGAGTGATTTTTTCTGTTTTTATATATAAGAAAAGACATAGAGCTCCTTGGGATGGTGTGCCCTTGAAGGAACACTGGAAAAAAAGTAAGATTAATATCCATAAGTCAGTGCTTCAAGGGCTAGAGACACGTAAGCAGAGGAGAAGGGAAGGGTAAGAGGATAGGGCGCTGGGTTGTGGTCCGACAAAATAGGATTCCCAAAAAGTTAGTGTATATTGCGTCGGTCTGTGTTTATTTGTGTCGCGTCGTGGGAAGTTGTGTGTCGCGATGCATTCTTCTGGTGGCTTTGAGATAGGTTCTGTATGTTATTGTATGCCTCACCCTCTCCCTCTACTCCCTCTCCCTCTCCCTCTCCCTCTCCCTCATTCCCATCATCCTCTCTTCTCACTCTTTCTTCCCACCCTACCTCCTTAACCCAACTCCCTCTCTTCCTGTTTTCATCGCTCATTCTTACATTTCCCTTTTCTTCCTATCTCCTCGCTCTCTTACCTGTCTCCCTCCCTCTTATATACTTCCATGTTATTCTTCCTTCCATGTCTACTCCCTTCCTTCTTTCCCTGCGTTTCCTTCCTTCGTTAATGTGCTTGTCTTCCATGCATCATTCATAAGACCTTTACATATCTTTCTCTTACTCTCTTACTCTCTCTCTCTCTCTCTCTCTCTCTCTCTCTCTCTCTCTCTCTCTCTCTCTCTCTCTCTCTCTCTCTCTCTCTCTCTCTCTCTCTCTCTCTCTCTCTCTCCGGGATAGCTTATAGGTTTATGTAAGGTTTATGTAAGGTGGTATTGATGGTTTTGTTGTTGACACTCATGTTGTGGAGTTGCTGATGCTGATGCTATTTCTATCCAGCCTTAAGGGTCCCTGGAGGAGGTTCCCACACATCTGTTGGGATTGATTAATCAAATCAGATGCAGGGAGGGAGAAGGTCATGGTATGATGTGGCAAGGTAATCCAGCTTCTGATGTCGAGCCTTGTCGTGGATGTGATCTCCAGCTGCACTACATGGATGACCCCTACTTAGCGGGCACGGAGGGACTAATCTTTTCATCTCAATGGGTTGGGGACTAAATAAAAGGAGTGTATGTGTATGATTGCATGTGTGTGTGTGTGTGTGTGTGTGTGTGTGTGTGTGTGTGTGTGTGTGTGTGTGTGTGTGTGTGTGTGTGTGTTTACTCTCGGCTACCTCCTTTTTAGGGGGAGGATGTTTATACAATTTTGCTTTATTTACATTTCATTCCATGGTGTACTCAGGACTGGTTGGTGGATGTTGCACTGATGATTCCGATGGTGATAAGAATTTTCTTTTTTATATCTGTTCTACTTACGCCTATTTTTTATGTTCATGCCATTCTTCTCGCCTCTACATTCTCCTCCTCTTCTTCCTCCTCTTCTTCTTCTTCGTCCATGCCGTCGTTAATAAATCAAACAAGTTATATTAAAACTTAAAGA
Organism: Metacarcinus magister; assembly: GCA_029783475.1. Taxonomy (NCBI): domain Eukaryota; kingdom Metazoa; phylum Arthropoda; class Malacostraca; order Decapoda; family Cancridae; genus Metacarcinus; species Metacarcinus magister. Next base: position 4,894,371 of record JAPQNM010000021.1, on the reverse strand, counting down.
TTTACTGATATGACTCTATCACAAATAATGTGTACAGTTTGTGTCACCATTTTACAAAAAAAGACATAGAAAAGCTAGAGAAGTTTCAATAAAGAATAACCAAAACGCTTCCCAGGCTGAACAATATGTTTTGTATAAAGACTTTAATTAAAAGACTAAACTATTCAGCCTATCGAAATGGAGAGATGCAAGGTGATTTGATATAAATGTTGGAAATATTCAAAGGATTTAATAACAGCAGTGTAGAAGATAACTTTATTTGCGATCAATCAAATATAACATGAATGCGTAACAGTTTTAAGATGATTAGTGAAATATTCTCGAGAAGCAAAGCAATACACATCTTCTTTAATGGAATTGGTAACATATGGTTTTCTTTGCCCTCCTATGTATTTTTTTCATAATACAACAGTTACAGCTTTAAAGACAAGTATTTTGCTTATCAATGCATAACTAGTATATTATATGTCACCAAAGCAAATACAATAAACAACATTTCCAGAGTGTATTGTGAAATGTGGTTAATTTGAGTTTGTTGGTGATGGTCTGGCAAAGCTTGTATTACCAGGGTAGTAGAAGCTGTAATAATAGTTCTTTTTTCGTTCATAGAATTTTGTTTTTCTTGCGTTGGGTGGGGACGAGCCTTTGCCTTTACTATTCTACATCTCTTACGTTATATTGTATAGTGTGGTGATTACAAACAGCCTCGTATGGGCCAACAGATTTGCTGATGTTTGTTTTTACCTTTGTTTTCCTTCAAGTTCCTACTCCTCTTCCTCCTCCACTCAAAGGTCCGTTAGCCATCCGCCTTACCAGAGACTCGAGAACATAGTAAACTCAAGTGACCCTTCTCTCTCTCTCTCTCTCTCTCTCTCTCTCTCTCTCTCTCTCTCTCGCTCTCTCTCTCTCTCTCTCTCTCTCTCTCTCTCTCTCTCTCTCTCTCTCTCTCTCTCTCTCTCTCTCTCTCTCTCTCTCTCTCTCTCTCTCTCTCTCTCTCTCTCTCATGATTCATACTCCTGTCTCCCTTCTTGGGTTTTATTCTTCCTCAATTCATATGCATTTCCTCTAGCCTTCCTCGTTCCCATCTTAATCTTCCTCCTCACTTAACCTCCTCCTCCTCCTCCTCCTCCTCCTCCTCCTCCTCCTCCTCCTCCTCCTCCTCCTCCTCCTCCTCCTCCTCCTCCTCCTCCTCCTCCTCTTCCTTGTAGTATGACGGCACGAATCACCTCCTACAAGACCCATTAAGAAGCAATAAAACTTGAGACCAACTTTGGCATGCGTCTTCCCTTCCTCCCTCCTCCTCCTCCTCCTCCTCCTCCTCCTTCTTCTCCTCCTCCTCCTCCTCCTCCTCCTCCTCCTCCTCCTCCTCCTCCTCCTCCTCCTCCTCCTCCTTCTCCTCCTCCTCCTCTATCTCCTCCTCCTCCACTCACTGAGACATTTGATGCTGCCGAAGACGCTGATGGTGGGCTATTAAGGGTCCTCCCACACACACACACACACACACACACACACACACACACACACACACACACACACACACACACACACACACACACACACACACATGGACGGTATATAACATTTCCTTCCATGCACTGAAACTCTACATTGTCAGTATTTCTCCTCCCTCCACATTCCCCCCCTTACCTCCTCCTCCCTTACGCTTTCTCCCTCTATACCTTCCCCTCTAACCTTCCCAAACTTCACTCCTTTCCATTACTGTTTTTCCCTCATTCCCCTTATTTTTGTGTTATGTATTATTTTATTTACAACCTCTCATACCTATTTCCTCTACTGTAACTCCACTCCTCTTCCTTGCCCTTTTTTTCCCTTCTCTTCCTTCTTCTCATCCTCCTCCTCCTCCTCCTCCTTGCATCAGTCCCCCACGTCTATGTTTTCAAATTTCTTGCATCCTCACACACACACACACACACACACACACACACACACACACACACACACACACACACACACACACACATATATATACGTACACATCTTTTCACCCTCATAATAGCTGTCACCCTCACCTTGTCTCGCTTACCTGATTCTGTGCAAAACGAGGCTGACAATTCCACTAGGATGACGATAGAACACTGGAACTCCCTCCTCCCCTACTCCCCTCTTCCCTACTTTTATATCCCCCTTTATTCTTCTTCTACGTTGTTTTCCTCCTCGCTCTCGGCCTCTTTCTTCTCCCCTCCAAGCCCGCCCCCCCCTCCCCCCCCACCCCCTCCACCCTTCTCCCTCATTCTATTCCTCTCTTATCAACGTCATTCATTTCCATAAAGAATGTCAAGTTTTCTCCGTAGGATTGAAGCACAGGAGGGTTGAGAGAGAGAGAGAGAGAGAGAGAGAGAGAGAGAGAGAGAGAGAGAGAGAGAGAGAGAGAGAGAGAGAGAGAGAGAGAGAGAGAGAGATTAAAAACCATATATTCCTATGTAGATTTCTAGATTTAATTTTAAAATGTATATATGAGAGAGAAGGGCGAGAGAGAGAGAGAGAGAGAGAGAGAGAGAGAGAGAGAGAGAGAGAGAGAGAGAGAGAGAGAGAGAGAGAGATGCTGACGTTGTGTAAAAGAGATGTGCCTTGGAGGAGGAGGAGGAGAAGGAGGAGACAGAGGAGGCAGAGGTGGTGGTGGTGTCGGTGAGAGCATGAGGAAGATAAATGTGGAAGAAGGCAGTGAAGAATAAAAGTGGAGGTGCTGTGGGTACGTATGATAGAAGGACGGGGGTGAAGGAGAGATAGGAAGGAAGAGATAAAAGGGAGGGGAAAGAGGACGCAGAGAGAAGTGAGGAAGATAAGAGGGTCATTGTGCAGACAGAGAGAGAGAGAGAGAGAGAGAGAGAGAGAGAGAGAGAGAGAGAGAGAGAGAGAGAGAGAGAGAGAGAGAGAGGAAAAGGGGATTATTGGAGGGAATAGAGATGGAGTGTTTTTGAAGCAGAGGAAAACAACAATTGACCTTGTATGTGAAGCGGAGTCTGGGAGTGTTATTGTGGTCTGGGGTGGAGTGTTGTTGGTGCACACACACACACACACACACACACACACACACACACACACACACACACACACACACACCCACACACAGAGAGAAAGACACATCCTCACACATATATACATACATACATACATACATACATACATACATACATACATACAAAAAGGAATAATCTAAACAAACTCACTGCATATTCTCAGGCGACCACCACAAAATATTTCAGGCTTTACTTCCCGTCTCATACAAGGCTGACTCTCTCTCTCTCTCTCTCTCTCTCTCTCTCTCTCTCTCTCTCTCTCTCTCTCTCTCTCTCTCTCTCTCTCTCTCTCTCTCTCTCGTGCCTGAATTCTAGCAGGAACCATAACAAAATCTCTTCAAAGTCGTATTTATGTTTCTCTTGTACATTCAACATTGTTCGTGCCGTGTGCTGGTCTCAAGGTCAAAGCAAGGTCATAGGTCATGGAAATAGTGTAGTGTGGGGAGGAACACAAGGCTCTCACCCTGACGAAGTAGAGGCGTAGGTGAGGGAGGAGGTGAGAATACGAAGTGGATGTACAAAAAAAGGGGGCGAGAGGTGTATGTCTGTCTATCTGTCTGTATTTCGAAATAGGACAAAGCTGTGTGTTGGGTGTGTGTTATTGGGTGTTCTGGTGTGTTATTGGCAAGGTGTGATGGATGTTATGGTGGTTAGATGGTGTTATGTGTCTCCCTCTCTCACGTAATCGATTGCAAAGGTAGAAGGTAGAAGAGAAAGGAGAAGGAGGAATAGAGGGAAAAGAAAAGACGAGTTGACGAGTTGATATGACTGGAATTGATACGACAGAAGATACGATTAAGAAAAATACATAGACGCCAATAAACGTATGAGACAGGACAAAGGCGATAAAACAGATATGATTGAAATCGGTTGAACTTCTTAATGAAAACTCACAAGGAAGCAATAAAAGCGAATATCCAATGAAAGGCGAAACTAAATGATCCTTCTACTTCGCTGAACCATTTACACTACAAAGAAATTCCTCCTTGCCCTTTTTCTACACCGACTAACCACTTCAACCCGCCCCCCCCCCACACTCCCTGCCCAATTATTATCTGTCCAAATTACTGCCAATTGCAAACCTCCCCCCTCCCCCCAATCCCCACCCCCCTCCCCCCTCCCCCCCCCTCCCCCTTCCACCCCCGAACCCAAAGACGAGATATCTCTTTTGGCCAGAAAATTGAGTGGATTAATTCGTAGCGGTTGTATATGTGGTATTAATTTGAATCGATTGGTAAATTACGTGTGTTTGTGTGCCTATGTGTGTATGTGTGTGTGTGTGTGTGTGTGTGTGTGTGTGTGTGTGTGTGTGTGTGTGTGTGTGTGTGTGTG
>JAPQNM010000021.1:4882501-4887501 GCA_029783475.1 Metacarcinus magister | reverse complement strand
GTGTGTGTGTGTGTGTGTGTCTAGTTTAATGAAAAGGCTGAAGGGAATGGCGTTTCATTTGTATTTATTTGAGTTTCCTCACTACTTTCATTCCTTTCTTTCTTATTTTTCTTATCTAATGGAAGGGAAGGAATTAAACGTATGTATATATGTGAGGTTTGTATTTCTGGTTTAGATGATATATTTATTCACACTTTTATTTGTTATTTTGTATATGTGTTGGGGCGGAAGGGAAATATTGTAGTTATACCTTGTAAAGTAACAACAATAACCAGCTTCACTTCCTCTCCCTTGACTACCTGTCCCTCGTCTCCATCCCGTGCACCAATCGGCAACAACACCATAAACAGGAATAAGAAACGAAACCTTCTCACATAAGATGCACCTTTAACATGGAAGGGGAGGCGAGAAGACACAAATATTACGAGGCAAACAGAGAACAGTTCCGTGAGACTTTAAGAACCAGAACACCACGAATAAAAGGATAGATTACCACCCTTACAGCTACACCCTCAACTGGGGCAAGACACACACGTACCAACCATGATGCCTAGAGTGTAAACATCCCTCCTGAAGGCACTGTTACCCCCGGGAGAAACGTGCGGCTCTTATCTGACGAAGGCGGTGTTTGTCGCTCCTCACAGCCCTTCATGGCGTTAGTGGATCCCCAAGGGTGCCATCACAAGTACTGCAAAGCTGCCTGAAGGGGAAAGAAGACGGAGGAAGGAGCTGATGTGTGCCAGGGACTCAAGGCATAGAAGGAGGTGTGAAGTGCCCGATAAAAGCAGGTTGGGAAGAAAGAAAGAGATGGAGTTTATGCAGCTTTAGTGAGGCGAGTCGTGTGGAAAGAAAGAAAAATGCAACGGGAAGAGGAGGATGAAAATGGAAGAGTAAAGCGTGTGGGGGAAAGAAATAAGGCTGGACGTAGAGGCCGAGATATATAAATGAAAAGTAATGGCCGGTGCAGAGTGTAGAAATGAAAGAGAGAGAGAGAGAGAGAGAGAGAGAGAGAGAGAGAGAGAGAGAGAGAGAGAGAGAGAGAGAGAGAGAGTGAGAGTGAGAGAAACTATTCCCTTATGTCTTAATTCATTGAGACAAGCCTATCACTCCCTCATTGCAAGTTCCAGTAATCCTCTCTCTCCCCTCATTCCCTGTCGAGACTTCCCTTTCCTCCCCATTCCCAAGGGAGGCCACAGGAAGGGGAGGAGACCCTGGAAAGTATCTCCGGACGTGAGGAACTTCCCGTCACATAAGAAGACTTGAGAGGCGGTAATGTGCGTCACAAACCAGACACAAATTAAAGAAAAGTAACGCAATTATATACCTAGATTTTTTTTCTCTCTCCCTCTAGAGTTTTTCAGTAATTACATTGAAGATCTAATCATCGTAGTTCCCTTTTCTCTTGTATTTCTGGAGGAGATAGGTAGTATTCTCTCTCTCTCTCTCTCTCTCTCTCTCTCTCTCTCTCTCTCTCTCTCTCTCTCTCTCTCTCTCTCTCTCTCTCTCTCTCTCTCTCTCTCTCTCACTTTATTATTACCTAGAACTTTGTATCGCCACTTGTCTGACAGATACAAACACACACACACACACACACACACACACACACACACACACACACACACACACACACACACACACACACACACACACACACACACACACACGAACATAAATAAAACATACCTGCATAAATAACCTCCAATGCAAAACACGGAAATACAAACATGATAAAACGACACAAGAGATGAACATTAGAAGAAGAAAAAAATAACACAATTCTGAACTCACGTTAGTTTCGTAATAACCAAAATATGATCAGATTTAACAAACTTTGCTCACACACACACACACACACACACCACACACACACACACACACACACACACACACACACACACACACACACACACACACACACACACACACAATGACACACACTGAGCTGTAATTACACATCGTTCTGGATCAGTGGCATGAAATTGGAATGAAGTTGAGGGAGGGGAGAGAAGGGGAGGAGAGGCCCAGAAGAAAGGGAGATAGAGGGCAGGATGCAGGTGTGGGGAGCATACGAAAGGTAGGGTGTTTGGGGTGGTGAGGGTGATGTGGGGAGGTGGGGAGGTAAATATGCTTGCTACCTCCTCTCCCCCCCTTACGAGTCATTTTCAAAAAACCCTAATAGTACTTTTCAAACATTGATCAGCTATTACTGTTGAGAGAGAGAGAGAGAGAGAGAGAGAGAGAGAGAGAGAGAGAGAGAGAGAGAGAGAGAGAGAGAGAGAGAGAGAGAGAGAGAGAGAGAGAGAGAGAGAGAGAGAGAGAGAGAGAGAGAACAACAAAAATACGAACGGTCTTTTATGTAAACAAAATTATTTAAGTAATGAAATGATATCATAAACAGAAAATATTTGATAATTATTGTACAAATTAACTCCCAGGTGAAGAGAAATAATAGAAAGTGAAATAAAGACTACAAAATATAGAAGCCAAAACGAGTGGCGTAAAAAGAAATAAACAAGAACAGCAAAGTTATCTGTCACTGTCCAACTTTCATTCTGCCGGAGAGAATGTCAGCTTGTGTGAGCTAGTTTAATCTCTCTCTCTCTCTCTCTCTCTCTCTCTCTCTCTCTCTCTCTCTCTCTCTCTCTCTCTCTCTCTCTCTCTCTCTCTCTCTCTCTCTCTCTCTCTCTCTCTCTCTCTCTCTCTCTCTCTCTCCTCTCTCTCTCTCATAGTATCCCTTGTGGGAGGATATTAATGAATAAAATATCAAATGTTTCCTTCGAGTCTTTCAAGTTGACTTTTCAATTAGTTTTCATGTAATGCCAAAGAGAAAGGAAAGAGAAATAGGAAGAAAAAAAATCTTTACATATGCTCCTTTCTCCTCCTCCTCCCCTCCACCTCCTCCACCTCCTCCTCCACTATTACCTGCCTGTTTTCTTGCAAAGACTTTTCCTCATCATTTCTTTTTTGCTGTCAGCAATATTTTTCTTTTGTGTCACATAGTTCTTATTTTCCTTCTCCTCTTCCTCTTCTTTTGTGGATGCTAAGAAAAAAAATGCTAAGCACATTTTCCTTTTTTGTTTTACTTTTTCTTTTTGATTTAACGTAAACCAGGTTGTCCAGCATACTACTTTTTTTTTTATATTGTGTTAATTTATCTTTATATACAACTCGCTACAGTATGCGTAATTTAGTCAATATCAATAAAGTAGAAAAGGAAAAATACATTTTCTAATCGATGGAGAGAGAGAGAGAGAGAGAGAGAGAGAGAGAGAGAGAGAGAGAGAGAGAGAGAGAGAGAGAGAGAGAGAGAGAGGAGAGAGAGAGAGAGAGAGAGAGAGAAGAGCTGGGATGGAGAGGCACACAGAAAAAAAAACAGACTTGTCAGTCAAGATTTGGGTTCAAATCTTTTGAGAATCCCATAAAAGTGGATCAGAATTGAGTTTCGAAAGGGAAGTGAGCTCTCGGCATACTTTGTAAACTCTTTTGTGGATTTTTACTCTTGCTTGACGCTCTGTAGATGACGGAGCGGTGAAGGGGAGACTTTTTTTTTTACCGAACTCTGCGCGTGTTTGTGTGTGTGATATGTGTGTGTGTGTGTGTGTGTGTGTGTATGTGCGTGTATGTTTAAGTCTGTATGTCGGTGTGTATGTCGGTGTGTATGTGTGTGTGTGTGTGTGTGTGTGTGTGTGTGTGTGTGTGTGTGTGTGTGTGTGTGTGTGTGTGTGTGTGTGTGTGTGTGTGTGTGTGTGTGTGTGTGTGTGTGTGTGTGTGTGTGTGTGTAGTGTGTATGTATGTATGTATGTATGTATAAAATCTTCCAGTGAAATCGTATGCACACAGTTTCTAGCACAAACCAATTATTATATCTGGGTTGGCTGCCTCACCTTCCTTCCCACGTGTGTGCTAATAATTTTCTCTTTCCATGGAAGTGAGACGCACCTGAGGGAGGCAGATTGAGCAGGTAGACAGGAACTGGCAGACAGGTGGCAATTACTTCTATGACTCGACAGATATTTCTCCTTTTCTTTCATTGAATTTAGTTTTCATTATGACAGAGATCCACACGTACTTTACGGTCCAAAATAAGTGGTCTGCCCTTTAAATACAGCAAACGTTTTATTATTATATAAAAGTCGACCGTGACTCAAACATTTAGTGAGTTGGGACTCGAATTTCCACTTTACCATTTCCTAACTAGTGAACGCTTTTACCTCACATATTTTCCCCGTCTTAGTTAACCCTCCTGTTGGTTTGTGTAATGAAGTAATAAGCCTCAATACTATTACCCTCGAAGACCTTCACTATTTAACCACGTTGGGCTGTAAATCCTGCCGCTATGCCACCAGTGTATTGCCGCTAATTTTCTTCAGTTACTAATATAATGATTTTGCTATTATATGTTTCATCTATAAATTTTACTAATTAATCTATTCTCATGTTTCCAATTTTTTCTCTCATTTAATTTATGGTCATGTAATACTTATTCATTTTCCATTCCATTGCCAAATTTTGTCAACTTATTATATTCATATCTATACGAAGATCTGATCTCTCTCTCTCTCTCTCTCTCTCTCTCTCTCTCTCTCTCTCTCTCTCTCTCTCTCTCTCTCTCTCTCTCTCTCTCTCTCTTCTCTCTTCTCTCTTCTCTCCTTTCAACTTCATGTCACACCTTCATCTTCACGATTGACTCCCATTAACTCCTCCTCGCCCGGGTTCTCCCTTCCCTTCATTCCTCGCTTGCTCACTTCATCTGCCTCACATTACGACTCGGACTTGACTTTCCCCTCACTCATTATTCAGACTGACCAGCCCCAGGCACCAGCACACCCCTGCCCTGCCCCGACCTCTCTCACCCAAACGTCAATCCACGCCCATACCCCTTTCACATATTCCTCCCCTTGAGAATAATATATTGTATGCGTAACTCATTTATACCCCATTCTCTCTCTCTCTCTCTCTCTCTCTCTCTCTCTCTCTCTCTCTCTCTCTCTCTCTCTCTC
>JAPQNM010000021.1:4872501-4877501 GCA_029783475.1 Metacarcinus magister | reverse complement strand
AAAAGACTACTCTACCTTCCTCCACTGTACTAATCTACCTGACTTAATCACCTGTCTATCTATCTACCACTGTATACTTTCCTGTCAAACTACACTGTCATCTGTCTTCCTCGCTACCTGTCTGTCATTCTACTTCCCTATTACCATAACCTACCATGCCATCACAATCACCATCACACACGCACATAAATTAATGAAAATTAATTCTGGGAGAGTGAATATGCGTAGTACATAGTCTTTCTTTTATGACCAGTACCTCACTTACCTTCACCCCCCCCCCTTTACCACCTCCCTCCCTATCTCTATCTCTCTCTCTCTCTCTTTGTCCGGTTTATCTCTGGTAAACAAACAAGACATGGCAGCCGCACAAACACATACGCAGTCAGGAAAACAATCCGTGTGTTTGTTCGCAAGAATCGAGCTGAAACACCGGAAAAGTGAAGTTCAGTTTATCCCAGAAGAGCAGCGAGGTCAAGAGAGAGAGAGAGAGAGAGAGAGAGAGAGAGAGAGAGAGCGAGAGAGAGAGAGAGAGAGAGAGAGAGAGAGAGAGAGAGAGAGAGAGAGAGAGAATAATAATTAAGTCCTTGCTTGATTGTTATTATTTTACATATTCGTGTATATTTTAGTATTTACTGGAAGTGTATTACTCTCCCTGCATTGTATTTTTCTTGATAATTTCACTGTATTACAATAATGGTCCATAAGTTTTAGGTGATTTGGCATATCTTGTTCTTCCATCTTCTTAACAAGGTGTGGCATGAATACCTGTTTTACCTGCAAATTACATAACATTACCGGTGTGTGTGTGTGTGTGTGTGTGTGTGTGTGTGTGTGTGTGTGTGTGTGTGTGTTGGACTCGTGATTACCAGCCATTACCCTCCAGCAAAGAGAACTTACACCTCGTATAGACCGATGTATGAGTGAGGGTGTAACCTTTCACACACCAACACACCTCATCTTCTTACTCAAAGAGGATAGTAAATGCTCGATCATCAGTAAAATATTGCATCCTGAGTGGTGTTTGAACCTCATATTGCCGAGTGACAGGTGTGTGTGTGTGTGTGTGTGTGTGTGTGTGTGTGTGTGTGTGTGTGTGTGTGTGTGTGTGTGTGTGTGTGTGTGTGTGGGTGGGTGTGTGTGCTCTAGGCAGGAAGAAAATGAAAATAAGAACATGTGTTTGCAGGCCCCCCCACCTGCCCTGGTAATTGGCGTGGCTGAAATTGAGTCTTTTCAAGGATACACCTGTAATTAACGACAATGTTTACCTGTAGTGGGGTCCTTTTGCCCCCATTGTGTCCTTTTGTTCTTTCTTTTCTTCACTTTTTTTGTCGAGGGCGCTCATTGAGTCCACCAATTTCACTTCTTTCCTTAATTGCTTTCTTCCTTTTATGTTTTTTTTTTTATTTCCTTTTCGTGTCTTTCTTTCATTTTATTTTCTATAGTTTTCTTTATTTCTATTATTTGTTTTCTATTTTTAATTCATTTTCAAATCATTCGCTGTTCATTATGTCTTTTTTTTTCTACATTTCTTTCCTTTGATTTTGCAATATTTATTTTTATTTGCATATTTGATCCTCAGAAAATAAAAGTATAGCTTATTCATATTTGAATTGTCATGTTCATTATATAAATTATCCATTTTTTGCTCTCTCTCTCTCTCTCTCTCTCTCTCTCTCTCTCTCTCTCTCTCTCTCTCTCTCTCTCTCTCTCTCTCTCTCTCTCTCTCTCTCTCTCTCTCTCTCTCTCTCTCTCTCTCTCTCTCTCTCTCTCTCTCTCTCTCTCTCTCTCTCATTCACGAAAAATAATGACAAAACCATTTCTGGAATTTATTTTTGCTAACTTCTCATAATTATATATGCATATATTTTTCATACTCTCTCTCTCTCTCTCTCTCTCTCTCTCTCTCTCTCTCTCTCTCTCTCTCTCTCTCTCTCTCTCTCTCTCTCTCTCTCTCTCTCTCTCTCTCTCTCTCTCTCTCTCTACTTCCTCATTTCCCTACTGTTTTTCTTCTTCCACCTCCTCCATTCCCAAATTATCTAACATCAACTTAATTAAAATCTGGGAACTCGTTTTTTTCTTCTTTCTGCAATAAAAAAGGAAAATAATTACTGCGCGAAGCAACCGACTTAAGAACAAACGAAGGTCAGAATTAAGTTTGCGGAGCGTTTTTGACGAATACTTACCTGGGTTTGTGTGTTTTGTGTGTGTGTGTGTGTGTGTGGTGTGTGTGTGTGTGTGTGTGTGTGCTTGTTTATGTGTTTGAACTTAGCTTATCGTTTGAACATTTTTATTTTCCTAATATATAAACAAGGGAATACTGAATAAATTAATATGTAAGTGAAATATATTAGAAAGATTACTATAGAAAATATTGAAAACTACTTACATCTATAAAAAAAATAAATAAATAAATAAAAACATGTTATAAATACTGCAAGACCAAAGAAGAGACATGAAAATGGGAAGAAAAAAAAACATGTGACTGAAGAGTAGATAAATATGAAAGAAAACGTATATTGACAGAACTGAAAATAACATGTACAAGAGTATGGGGAGAATAGACAAGGAGATAGAGAGGTAAGACCAAAGAGATTAGTACATGAAGAACAGGTAAATGACTAGTGATAAATATAATACCAATTTTTTTCTCTCTCTATCTCTATCTCTCACTCTCTCTTTCTGTCTCTCTCTGTCTCAAGCATCACAGCATCACATTTCCTCGCTGCGTCCCTCACCCCCCCAAACCACCCTCCTAATGAGACAAAATATTAAAACTAATAAGGAAAAAATAAAACCTCGCAGGCAATATATCTTCCGCAATGAAGCAGTTTAAATGAGGAAGCTTTTCCCTCAACATTTTCCAGGTGCGTGAGGGAAGCAGGAACCCCCCCCCCTACCCCCACCCCCCTTACCCCTCCCCCCCCTCCCCCTCCCCCCAATTTTATTTTGCAGAAAGTAATGATTCCCACATTACACTATATTCTCTTGGTCTCTTCATCATCATCATCATCATCATCATATTCATCATAATAATCATCATCATCATCATCATTATTATTATTGTCATCAGGTTGGTTTATCATAACGCAAAAATATCTTTCATTTTTCTTCCCTCATTCTTTCTTTCGTATTCATATATACTTGTTTCTTAATGAATTTTGTGTTGCCCATATTTTTTCGTTTATTTTCGTTTTTTTGTTTCGCTTAATCTTGTCCTCTGTTCGCCTTCGTTCCTGGTATTCTGTTATCGTAATCCTTCACCTTATTTTTCATTCTGGTATTTTTTCCTCTTTCTTTCTTCCTTTCTTACTTTCTGTTCGTGTATCCGAGGCAGCAACATTTTCCCGCGTGTCCCTCAATCATGTTTTCTGTAACTCATGCATTCGTTTTCCTTTCTGGGTTTGTCTGTGTGTCAGTCAGCCTGTCTATCTTTCCTTACGAGTCCTTTTCACCTTTACTCATGACTCAACACACCTGTTAACTGTACCTGACTTACCAATCAGCGACTCATGATTATTTATTTATTCATTTATTCATTTGTTTTTGTGCTTGATTCTTTGATATGTTGTTTGATGGCCATGGTGTTGGGGAGGAGAGGGGAGAGATAGAGGGGTTTCAGACTCTCTGCTCCCCTGTCTTCACCCTACCCCCCCTTCGACCCTCCTCCCTTCCCCCCATCCAAAAAAAAAATGGGTCTAGGAACATGCAAATGGTCGTCACAATTTTATAAGTTTGTTGTTTATTTCTGTTGTGTTCTGGAAAAAAGAAAAAGTGTGTGTGTGTGTGTGTGTGTGTGTGTGTGTGTGTGTGTGTGTGTGTGTGTGTGCGTGTGTGTGTGTGTGCGTGTGTTTGTGTGTGTATGAATTTTTTATGCGTTCATGTCCTCTCATCCATCGCGTTCACTCTCTTCCTTCCCCTTTAGTGTTACATTTTTGGATATTATTTTTATTTATCTATACTTCCTAATTATTATTTCAACCACTTATGATGATGCAGTTAAAATGTCAATAGCTTTCTTGTCTCTTAAGAATCGTAATCAATATTGATGTAATTTTAATCCAGAGTGGCAACAGTCCAATGGAGAGAGGATTGTAAGAAAGAAAAGAAGGAAAATGAGAAAAATAAAAGAAAATAAATGATAATGGAAGTACAACATTTTCCTGATAATCTTCTCCTTTATTCCTGTTCTTCCTCCTGTTCTCTTCCTCTCTTTCTTTCTCCTTTGTTCTGAAAAGATATATTTGTAACTTTTTTTTTCTCTCTCTGCTTCACTTTTTCATTGTATTTTTGCAGCATTTTTTTTTATCTCGTACTCGTTTTCCTCTTCTAGAATTATTTTTGCGTCCTTCTCGTATCGCTTACTCTTTTTCCTTTTCATGAATTATATTTCGTAGTTACAAATATGTTTTCTATCTCACCAGTTTCACATCTCTTTCTTTCATAAACTTTTCTTGTTCTTTGATTTTTCGTCTTGTTTCAATCCCTCTTTGATTCTGAAAACATCATTGCAACTTGTTTTCTTTGATCTTTCCTTGTATTCCCAAAAGTTTTAGTGTTGTCCATTACTCTCTCTCTCTCTCTCTCTCTCTCTCTCTCTCTCTCTCTCTCTCTCTCTCTCTCTCTCTCTCTCTCTCTCTCTCCCTCTCCCTCTCTCTCTCTCTCTCTCTCTCTCTCTCTCTCTCTCTCTCTCTCTCTCTCTCTCTCTCTCTCTCTCTCTCCCACACACACACACCCACGTACTTTCCCGAGCCATTAATCGCAAAGTAATGCTCACTCTATCACGTCTAATTATTGTAATGACTTATAGAGCTTCTCTGGCTCAATATTCATGATAAAACGGTGAATGAGGGACGCACAGAGGAGGAAAGATAAATTAGATAAGAATAATAGTGTCCAGATGCTCCCGATAACAATATTTCATTAACACACTCAACCATATATATATTGTAAGACTTATAAGAATATTTGTAAAGGTGTCCGATTGTGTTGTTATTCAGTAA
>JAPQNM010000021.1:4860001-4865001 GCA_029783475.1 Metacarcinus magister | reverse complement strand
TAATTGGAGAGAGAGAGAGAGAGAGAGAGAGAGAGAGAGAGAGAGAGAGAGAGAGAGAGAGAGAGAGAGAGAGAGAGAGAGAGAGAGAGAGAGAGAGAGAGAGATCTACTTCGAACGTCAACAGAATATTTGTCTATTGGGCTACCGATTGGAGGGGACAAGTTTGTTAGTTTTTTGAAGGGGAAAGAAAAAGTTGTGTTTGTAATTGAGTCTTGCAAAACTCAATACTAGGAAGAACTATTTTGAGAGACCTTGAATGTATGGGGAGGAATGATGAAATAGCGAAAAATAATAGGAGGGTGCATGAAAGAGAGAATAAAATAGACAAGACGGGGGAAGTGAAGAAGAGATACAAAGTAAAAAGTAAAGGAAATAGGTGAAAGAGAAGGAAGGACGAAAACATTATTAGAAATGATACGAGAATGGAAGAGAATGGAAAGATGACGAAGGAAAGTAAAGCAAATATTAAGAAAGAAAACAGATGAAGATGGAGATGAGGAAGAAAGAGAAGTAGAGATAAATATGGGAAAAGGTAATGATAGGGAGGAAGTGAATGAAGAGAAGCATATGATAGAGAGAGGGAAGTGAAGGAATGTTGAAGATGAAAGGAACGAAAGAAATGAATGGAAGAAATAGTAATAATAGTAGAAGGAGGAAGAGTAGAAGGAGGAGGAGGAGCAGGAGGGGGAGGAGGAAAAGGAGGAAAGAAGAAATACCGATAAGACGAAAGGGCAAGAGCGAGAGGGAGTTAACACTGGGTTCCTTCCTTCCCTCCCTCCCTTCTCTCCACCCCTCCCTCCCTCCCTCCCTCCCTCCTTCCCTCCCTCCCATGTCTTTTGTTTGATGGGAAAAGTTGGCTTTATTTTATTTTTATTTTTATTTCTACGATACCAGGGTCGCCAGAGAATTTACATCCATTCCTCCTCCTCCTCCTCCTCCTCCTCCTCCTCCTCCTCCTCCTCCTCCTCCTCGACGTCGCTAGTGGCCTGACATCGCTTGCCAGGAAGTAGTGGTAGCAGTAGTGGTATATATAGTGACAGTCTGGTCTTGGTTGGCCTTCCTTTCCCTGCCAGCCATGGCTGGGGAGAGAAGCCTTCACCCTTACTATTCTGTATCCTTCACTCTAGAGTAGATAGTGTACTCACAAACAGCCTCGTAAGGGCCAGCAGGCCTGTTGTTGTTTGCTCTTCCTATGTGTCCTATGTGTCCTCCTCCTCTTTCCTCCTCCTCCTCCTCCTTTGTTTTCCTAGTGTTCTATTTTCCTCCTCCTCCTCCTCCTCCTCCTCCTCCTCCTCCTCCTCCTCCTCCTCCTCCTCCACTATCTCCTCCATACTGAGACTCTACTATATATGTTTTTTGTGTGATTTTTCTCTCTCTCTCTCTCTCTCTCTCTCTCTCTCTCTCTCTCTCTCTCTCTCTCTCTCTCTCTCTCTCTCTCTCTCTCTCTCTCTCTCTCTCTCTCTGCTTTAGAATGAAGTCGGAAGTAATGACCAAAACGTCATTATTTTTTTTTTTTCAGCAGGAATTTATGGAAAAAAAAAATCGCGTCGTCTTGCCCCAAAAGAAGAAAAGTTGGGAGGTAAAGAAAACTTTTTTTGCCCGTAACTTTCTTTACTACCTTCACCTCGTACTACCAAGCTTACTTTTCTTTCCCGCTTGCACATTCTTACCTCTCCTCGTTGCTGCGCCTTAAAGAGAGAGGAAAAGAAAGAAAAGAAAAGAAAAGGAGTCTCGTCGTGATCTTTGTGAAAATTGTGTTAGTTTGCATTATTAACGTGTTTTCTTCCCTTCCTGCAGTTGTTAATTAAGTTTAGGCGACAGACACACGCTGAAGGACAGACTGGCAACGACGCCCCCGAGAGAGAGAGAGAGAGAGAGAGAGAGAGAGAGAGAGAGAGAGAGAGAGAGAGAGAGAGAGAGAGAGAGAGAGAGAGAGAGAGAGAGAGAAAAAAAAATCGTCAGACATACACACATCACTCAAAAAAAACAGTAAATAAAACACCACACAGATAGACAGACAGACTACGAGACACACGAACACTACACTTCCCATACAGTTCCTCGTCCCTCAGAAACATGCCTCTACATACCTCGATGGGATTCCGAAAAAACTTTCTACACCATTGGCACTCTATATTTTAGGATTACAAAGATTTTCCTGCCAAAATAACACCACCCCGCCCATTCCTTGTATCCTTCCCCTCCCTCACACCCCTTTATGTAACTTTCCCTTATACTTTTTCCCCTCAAAGTCTTTACCTCACCTACTATCTTTACTTTAAGTCTATTTTTTGCCTTTCATTATTATTATTATTATTATCATTATTATTATTATCATTATAGTTGTTATTATTACTATTATCATTATCATTATCTTAACTATTATTTTTGCTAGTAATCGTAGTAGTAGTAGTAGTAGTAGTAGTAGTAGTAGTAGTAGTAGTAGTAGTAGTAATAGTAGTAATAATATTGCAGTTTTTATTTTAATTTTTTTTCGAAATAAGTCTAGTATAACGTAAATAATGAAGTCCCTCCTTATAACGCTTCACATCCAAAAAGGAAACTGGGAAAATGTTAATACCAACACAATTTATTTTTTCTTCCTTGTTAGTCTTGACGTTGCGACCCACCAGTTATTTTTCTCTACTTCTGTTTCTGTCTTTTTTTTTCTCCCTATCCTTCATTTTCTTTGGGAGGGGAAGGTTTGGTTGGAGCTGTGTTTCCCGTTTTCTTTCCCGGATCGTATTTCCTTCCGTATGGGATTCGTTTTGTCGCTGGTCTTGTTTGTTGTGAGTTTCTTTCTTCTTCTCTTGTTTTCACTCTCGATTGTATATAACGGAGTTTGGCTTTCACTTTTTTAACCCTGTTTTTTTGTTCTGCCTTTCCTTCATTCTTTTTTCACACACAGATACACACACACACACACACACACACACACACACACACACACACACACACACACACACACACACACACACACACACATACACATATTCTCTCTCCGAATCTCACTAGTTCCAATATCGCATGTCACTGAATCTTTCTCTCTCTCTCTCTCTCTCTCTCTCTCTCTCTCTCTCTCTCTCTCTCTCTCTCTCTCTCTCTCTCTCTCTCTCTCTCTCTCTCTCTTTCTCTCTCTCTCTTTTATCAATTTCTTCCCTCCCTCCTCTCCTTTACCTCCCAGTCTTGTTGTTGTATGTTTTCCAGTGTTTCTTTTTACGACCAAATGTGTTGCGGAGTTAAGTTAGTGTTGATGGCGAGGCAGGAAAAGTGGTATTGCTGTTCTGGTTTATATTCTTGGGTCTTGTTTTCTTTTTCCTTAACTTTTTCTCAATTTTTCGTATTGTTATTGAATTCTATAGTAACAGTTTTATTCTGTCTAAAATATATATTGCTAACTAATGTCACTACTTTTGCTGCTATGAAGCTGCAACTACTACTACTACTACTACTACTACTACTACTACTACTACTACTACTACTACTACTACTACTACTACTACTACTTGTTCAATCTTGGCTCCTTCCTTCTCTCTCCCTCCATCATCATCATTTTCCTCCCCCCTCCCCCAGCCTCCCCACCATCATAGCTATAAAACTTACTTCTCGTCACCAAGTTGGGAACCACAAGTTGAAGACAAGTTTCCCAGAGGTGTATTAGCGGCCCTCGGTCTACCCTCATCCCCCCCACTAGCAGTCTCTCTCCCCTCACCCCCAAGCCTCCCCTGTCCCCTCAGTCTGTCTCACAAGATGCCTCATATTCCGTTTTTTTCACACCTGATACTTCGTTTTGTGGGATCAAGACGAAGAAAAATAAGGGTAAAGGTGTTGTGAATATCTTTTCCTGGCACACATAAAGAGAGAGAGAGAGAGAGAGAGAGAGAGAGAGAGAGAGAGAGAGAGAGAGAGAGAGAGAGAGAGAGAGAGAGAGAGAGAGAGAGAGAGAGAGAGAGAGAGAGAGAGAACGTGTCTCAAAGTTTATGATATATAGCAGTAGTCGTAATGATAGAAAGAGTAGTAGTAGTAGTAGTAGTAGTAGTAGTAGTAGTAGTAGTAGTAGTAGTAGTAGTAGTAGTAGTAGTAGTAGTAGTACATAACAACACTACCATCTTAAGAAACACTCACACACTCTACAATACCATACCAAAAACCAAAAACCAAAATATCTGAGGACATATCGCTTGAATTGAACTAAAGAAAAAAAGAAAAATAGATCGACAGGTAGAAAGAAAGAGGAAAAATAAATTACTCCTGTGCCGCCACCGTCCTCACACCTGTACACGCTCGGCACCAACTCGTCCTGCCTTGAATCACTGTGAACATGGCCGCCACTGTGTTATTCCTTTTTTCATTTTTTTATTTACTTTGTTCCATCCGCCCCTGCTGCTGCTCCACGTGCATTCCGTGTGTGTGTGTGTGTGTGTGTGTGTGTGTGTGTGTGTGTGTGTGTGTGTGTGTGTGTGTGTGTGTGTGTGTGTGTGTTGTGTTGGAGGACTAGAACACGTAATCCTGCGTGCAATACTTTGACTTGGAGGAAAATAAGCAGCTGCAGGAAAAGTAGGAGGAAAGATTTAGTTAAGTTTTGCGTCTTAAGATGTGGAAGAATTTTTTTATTACTAGTTTTCGCACTTTTTTTTTTCTTAATCTTCCTTAACACAAATTAAATGCGATACGTTTTGCGTTTTCTTCAAAGGTATACAATTTTCACTGATTTTCCCTCCTTCTCTTCCTCTCTCTCTCCCTCTCTCATCGTCTATCCTGCTCTCTCATTTCTCTTACTCTTTTTCCTTTCTTTCCTTATGCTTTCCTTCATTCCCACGTGCCTCTCTTCCCCAAATTCAATATTTATATCCCTCCCCCTGCGCTGGACGGCACTGAGGATAATTCTTCATCTGGACTCGGCCTCTCCCATTGGCTCCTCACATCTTGAGCTGCAGCCAATCAGAGTAAAGCGACCATCAGCCTAGAGAGGACGGAGTGGTTGGACCATTGGACTGAGT
>JAPQNM010000021.1:4837501-4855001 GCA_029783475.1 Metacarcinus magister | reverse complement strand
TCATCTTTCTCTCCAGTTCTCTCTCCCTTCGCCTTCCATCTCCCTGCCCTCCTACCTTCCTCCTTCTCCTCTTCCTCCATCTTATCTCTCCACGCCTCCCTGCCTTTCGGTTTCTATCCAATCGGGTTCATTAGAGGTAAAAATGGCCCTAAAAGTGAATAAAATTAATAAAGTGACAGAAATGTGAAAGGTGTTCCGCCCACGTTTAAAAGGCGTGAAAGGAGACTTGAAGAATGCATCACCAGAATATTCTTATCATCTGTTTTTCAATATATGAGTGTAGAGTTTTTAGTTGTTATTTTGTTGTTATCATTTATTATTAGTCTATGTTTTTTACTCATATCATTATTTATTTTTCGTTTTTATTTTCTTTTTCTTTATATATACAGTTATTTAATTCAACGTTAATATGTTATCATTTTTTTTTTTTTCATTTGTTTAATATATGTTTTTTGCTTGATTTGTTTGCATATTGTTTTCTCTATTTTTATTTTTGTTATTGATCTCGCCAAGCATTTTTTTTCTTTCTCATGTATGTATGTTATTTTTTTCATTGCATTTATGGAAGTTCACATATTGTTATTTTTCTCTCTATATTTTTTGTTTCTCTCACTCTCGCAGTATAATATATCCACTCTGCAGGTATCTGTATGTCCTCTTTATTTTTCTCTACTCCCTTTGTTTTTTCCTCTCTCCCCTCTCTAACTTGATATGTATTCTCACCTTTCATATTTCTCAGACTGTCTCAAACCTTCAAATTGATTCTGGGGATATTTTTCAACTCTATTACCCATTTCTATCTCCTATAACACCTTTTATTATGTTCTTTCATATACCTTCTGCTTTTTACTTTAGTTTTTCTTCTCATGAGTCAATTTTCCTTCCTTTTCTCTATTATATCTGTCCTGTTTCCTTTCTTTCTTATTGACTTCGTTTGATTTTAGAACGATTCATTGTGTCCTCCTGTGTTTCCCCTTCCCTCTTTCCTCTTCATTTCGTCGTCCTGTCTTCCTCTTCCTCAATTCTTCACTCTCCATTCTCTCCATCATGTGAGCTTAAGTAGAAGATTTCCACATCCTCTTCTCTTGTGTTCATATTCTGTCTCCTCTTGTCTTTCCTTTCTTCCTCTTTCTCCATTTCGTCTCTTCATTTCCTTCACCTATAGTTCTCATATCTTCCTCTCCCTCGCTTCATCATTCTCTTTCACATGCAGTACTTCTCTCTAATATTAGCTCCTTCCTTTCCCCGTCCTCGCCACTGAGTCCCGCATGAGGGGAGCGTGGAGAGTGAGGCATAGGAATCACTCTCATTGACGCAAGTTTGGCCAGATTTAGCGGCGAATTTGAACTCCTTATAATCCATTCCTAAAACTATGGGGTGATTAGCATAAAGAGAGAGAGAGAGAGAGAGAGAGAGAGAGAGAGAGAGAGAGAGAGAGAGAGAGAGAGAGAGAGAGAGAGAGAGAGAGAGAGTGAGTTACCTAGCGAGTGGGTACGTTGGAATATTTTCGTGATGTTTCCCCAAGAATTTCATAATTTTCGATTTTTGTTCTCTTCCTCCGCGCAAGTTTAGGAGGTTATGTATGTGTGCGTGTGTGTGTGTGTGTTTGTGTGTGTGTGTGTGTGTGTGTGTGTGTGTGTGTGTGTGTGTGTGTGTGTGTGTGTGTGTTTCTTCTTCCACTATCCCTATCTTACACTTCATTAATTTACCTTATCCCGTCACAGTACCTGCCTCCTCCTCCTCCTCCTCCTCCTCCTCCTCCTCCTCCTCCTCCTCCTCCTCCTCCTCCTCGTCCTCCTCCTCCTCCTCCTCCTCTTCATCCTGTCCACTTCTCTAGATCACTTATCGCTTAATCTTAATCAGTCTCATCCCATTTCCTTTGAGCCTAACACTATCCCCCTTTTCCCTCCATTCTCCCTTCCCTCTCCCATTCCCTCCACTTCCTATGCTGTCTTTGTCGCCTAGAAATATTCTCCCATTCCTCCCCTTGCCTCCCATTGCCATATCCTGCCCATATCTACTCCACACACGTTCATTCTCTATTTCCAGTTCATACCATACGTTTTCTCACCCTGTCTCCTTCTCCTCGCCACGTCCTTGTGCTGCTCTTCACTTAATTTATGTTTCCTATTTATTTTCTCTTCCTTGTTCTGTATCGTTAGGGTTATAACTTGACTTTATTTGCTTCCTCATTTTTATATTTTTTTATTTCTTCCTTCCAGTATTTATTTTATTTATTTATCTATTTATTATGTTCTATTTATTCCCTTTCTTTTTTTTTTTACAAAGTTCTGTACACCACATTTTCTGCCTATCTTCCTCTCCCACATTCCTCCCTAAATACCTAACCCTCCATCTTGACAGCGATACGCCTGCCAACACACACACATTCTCTCTCTCTCTCTCTCTCTCTCTCTCTCTCTCTCTCTCTCTCTCTCTCTCTCTCTCTCTCTCTCTCTCTCTCTCTCTCTCTCTCGTAATAAGCTCCAAGTCACCTTAGTAATATATTGTTTTAAGGTCATTCACCTCGCCTTCTCTGGATACTCTCTGGAGGTTCTTCCCGCCTTCAGGATGTGTTGATTTCTCTGCTGTGAAATATTTCGTCAAGCGTGAAAGATTTAATTCAAGGCGTTTTTTTCCTCTCTTCTTTTTTTTCTTTCTTTTTTTCGCTATCTGTCTATCTATCTTTTTTTCTCTGTATGTGTATATTTTCTTTTTATGTTTCGTTTTACTTATTCACCAGTACATGTATCCTCACTCTCTCTCTCTCTCTCTCTCTCTCTCTCTCTCTCTCTCTCTCTCTCTCTCTCTCTCTCTCTCTCTCTCTCTCTCTCTCTCTCTCTCTCTCTCTCTCTCGCCATCAATACCTGGGGAGAAAATATATTGACGTTGGTGTGTCATAAGCAGCTGCCAGCCACTGTAGCCAACACTCGTAGCTCAGGCAACAAATGGACGAAGCGACAGCCACCCGTCTTGAAAACCTTCGGGACTTATTCTCATCATCGTCGCCGGAGTTATGGAGGCCAATGTTCTCATAACTGTTGGGCTGAGTTTAATTAATGCCGAATGTTGTGGGGCGACCAATGTTTTCTGGCACAGTTTCAGATGTTTGGGGAAGAAAAGTACCGTTCACTTATTTCTCTCTTCCCATTTTCTTTCTGTTTATTTCTTGTTTTCTTATTTTATTTTCTATTTCCGAGTTCCGTTCATTTTCCAACTCCTTATATTTTTTTATTTTTTTTATTCTCTCGTCTCTTTTTTATTCATGTTGTCTTGTTCTATCCTTTTTTTTTTTATTTCCTTTACTACGATCTTTATTCTTTTTCTTATTTCTTACTTCTTCCCCTCCTCGTCTTTACTGTTTTATCCATCTCTCTCTCTCTCTCACTCTCTACTCTCCCCTTCCTCTCTTTTTTTTTCTTCTATATCTTATTCCATCATCTAAATATTTCTTCTTTCTCTTCGCATATTCTTCATCTTTCTTTACACTTTTCTTTATATTTTTACTCCTCCTTCTCCTCCTCCTCCTCCTCCTCCTCCTCCTTCTCCTCCTCCTCCTCCTCCTCCTCCTCCTCCTCCTCCTCCTTCTCCCGATACCAGCTCGCCGAAAAAAGGAAAGTTTGTGAGGTTATGGAAAATAGTTTGAAAGATTATGACCCTTGGGATTTCTTTTATATTTATATATATTTTTTACTTTTCTGTCGTAAACTTCAGAAGTTACGTGTTTGTGGTTGAAAAGTATATCTGACAGAGGCGGGTTGAACACTTTTTATTACTACTACTATTATTATTACTACTACTACTACTACGACTACTATTACTACTCTCTCTCTCTCTCTCTCTCTCTCTCTCTCTCTCTCTCTCTCTCTCTCTCTCTCTCTCTCTCTCTCTCTCTCTCTCTCTCTCTCTCTCTCTCTCTCTCTCTCTAAGGCAATGCATCACTGAGAATAGCAATACTCTATTGAGCAATGGCCTGCAGCTCCTTCCTACACGCAAGCTAACTAAGCCTTCACTGCCATAAACTATCAATACAGGACTGCACCTCCTTGCACAGTAATTCTCTTCAATTATTGCTTTATAAAGGATGAGGTTGTTCCGGTATAGAGAAGTGCACCATCCATCACCGTTTTCTTTTTCTGGACGCACACTATAACACAATAACTGGTCAGGTCTAGAGATTATGTATGCACCCACATATACGTACACATACATACATTCATGCATACATACATACATACATACATACATACATACATACATACATACATACATGAATAAAAAAGAAACGTTCACAAGTGCGACGTAAAGGAACAAACGTCTACCCGGAACTGAACAAATAAATATAGATAAAAACATATTAACGTTTTCTCTCCCTTTCTATTCATATTATCTCTCTCTCTCTCTCTCTCTCTCTCTCTCTCTCTCTCTCTCTCTCTCTCTCTCTCTCTCTCTCTCTCTCTCTCTCTCTGTATTAGGTGTATGGAATGACGACTTCTTGCTACTAACACACAACTATTTATTTATTTAGGCCTAAAATAGATATGTTGATAACCTGATACTCAAGAGGGAGGCAGAGGTTAAGAGGAAGAGGAAGAGGACAGGTTCAAAGGAGAAAACATAAATTGCTAGTTAGAGTTGTTATATTTGAGTATAAAGAAAAAATGTTGGGAGGTCGGTTAGTGTATTGATTGTGTGTGTGTGTGTGTGTGTGTGTGTGTTTTATATATTTTTTTAAAGCGATATATACAGTTTCTACTTTTGTTTTCTAGTAAGATTAATATTGGAGTACAAGGAAGAAGACGCGAGGAAGAAAAAGAAGTAAAGAAGAAAACAGACAAGAATAGCAATACACACCTTTTCTTTTCTATTTAACTACCATAATTGAAGGGAGGAACAGTCGGGCGGAGGGGAAGGAAGGGAAGGGGAAGGGGACGGTGAAAGCATCTCTTTAAAACAATTATTACCACTGCTGTCATTCCCGAAGAAAACACACACACACACTCATGACGTGAATTGGGAATGGATGCTGGTGCTCCTTCCACAATAATGACCTCTGATGCTGCACAAAGCGAGGCCAGACCACTTGCCTTTGTTCCTTCCCCGCCACATCGGACGCACAAAGGAGAAGTAAACACACAGATAGACCAAGACTGAATGTAAACAGACATGATGGTGGTGGTGCGTAGTAATATAGTTGTAGTAGTAGTTGTAGTAGTAGTTGTTGTAGTAATAGTAGTAGTAATAGTAGTAGTTTTAGTAGTAGTAGTAGTAGTTTTAGTAGTAGTTGGTTCCTTATCAACTGCCCCCAAATCGCCACACATAGCTATTTGAAGGTAGTATTTCGATATGACTATGGTTGACAGATATATATACGACTAATTATTTTAACTTATCCCTACGGCACCTATGTAATTGAATGTTGAAGTAATTCCAAATGAAAGATGGTTAGCCAGCTCAGCTATTGGCGTGGTGGTGACTATACAGTGTTATTATAAGTAGAACGAGGCTCATCACAACACACAAGGACGGATGGCGCTTCTTATATATTGTAAGGAAATAGTATAATGTATTAGTGTAAGTAGTATCTATAATATTGGTGGTGATGTAGAAACATTTGGCATCCAGATACAACCATTATCCTTCCTTCCTCGTCTATCCCTTTCCCTTCCCCCCTTCCCTCCTTTCTCCTCCCACCACCCCTTCCCCCACCACCCTTTCTCCCACACCACCCTTCTCCCCCCCACACCCTCGCCCCCCCCCACCCTTCTCCCCCCACCACCCTTCTCCCCCCACCACCCTTCTCCCCCCACCACCCTTCTCCCCCCCACCACCCTTCTCCCTTCCTTCTTAAATCCCACTACAAAGGAAAGATTCCAGATACTACCAGTTTTTGTTGTAATTTTTATGGTATTTACAGCCGAGTCCCAGTTATTTTTAGCATATTTTTAGCATCGTGAAATCAGAGATATAAGTGGGTGCTCCTTTCTTTTTTCCTTTCTTTCTTTCTTTTTTTTCTTTACTTAGTCACTCAACTCAACGTTTCTAACCGTCGTATAGTATTACTTTTAATTGGTTGTTCATTTTATACATCTTTTTGCAGGTGAAACGATGATTACTTCCCTTTCTTACCTGTAATATTACGATTAAATAATTAGAATGAATTTGATGAACATTATCGTTGTTATGATGGTCGCCGTGGTCAGTCTCGCCCTGTGCAAGAAGCTGAACTACCGCACCGCCACCACGGAGGAGATGGAGGCCGCCATTGCCGATACCAAGCGGCACCTCCAGTAGCTAACGCTCATAAGAACATAAGAATATATGGAAGCTACAAAAGGCTCGGAGGTCCGGAGTTCCTGTTAATCCTAACCCCCTTTATTACCTACACTCACCTCCCATCCCCATCCATGAAGTCGTCTAGTCTTCTCTTAAAACTCCCTATTGTCTGTGCACTAACTATAGTCAGACTCCCCTTAATATGTGGTTGGCGAACGGAAACAGTCGGGAAATCCCTTTTTACAGCCTTGCCACGTGTCTTTTAATCCGCATTGTAGAAATGTTTCAATGTAAGTAAAACCATGGCAGACATGATCAGGAAATATGCATACACGTTTATTCATAGTATTATAATGTATGAAGAAACAGTAAACTTATAATGGATATATAAACATATAAAGAAACGTGGCATACATATTTTACAGTGTTGCTAATAAAAGGCAGTACCTATTAATGAATTTCCCTTTTGTTTTGGGATGGATAAGCAGTTTAACAATTGTATTTAGATGATATCGTGAAGGAAAGTACGTTCAAATAAGCTGAAATAAGTAAGAAAAAAAATACATTGAAATCCTAGTAGTGGAAATACTTCCAGACTCGCTCGCGGCAAGAGAAAATGTCGAGAATCACGCTCCCAAGTTTACGTCTCCCAAGAAAAGGCAGCGATCAAAACCCATCACGGACTTTTTTGATAACTTCAATGAAGGTGTACTTCATAGAACAGTTATGCAGTATTATGAAAGAAATGAAATCCCCACACTCGATAAAATTCACGAAGAAATGAAACACTGAGAAGAGTTCTGAAGAAAATTGGATTTCGCTACGCAAAGGTTGATGGGCGACAATTCCTCTTGGAAAGGAATGATGTGCAATTTGCACGAAGCAAGTTTTTAAGTGAAATGAGGAAACACTTAAGCACAGACAAGAACATCATATATTTGGCCGAGACGTGGCTTAACCAGAACTACACGGTTACCAAATGTTCGATGAATGAAAATGCAGGTCATGCTACGGGGGTCAAGGTGCCGACCAGGAAGGGAGGCCGCTTCATCATTCTCCACGCTGGATCAAGAGAAGGATTTGTTCCCGGGGCCGCCCTTATTTTCCAAGCAAAAAATGTCGGGGATTACCACGATCAAATGAATGCAAAAACTTTTGAAAAGTGGTTCACAAACCAACTCTTACCCAACATTCCTCCAGCGTCAGTAATTGTTCTGGATAATGCATCTTATCACTCAAGAACACTTCACATATGACATATGATGTTGCCAGATGCACGATTCGGGCCTCATATCAATTTTTTTAAATACGAAATTGATTTGAACTTGCGCGGCAAATCTCGACACGTGGCAGCGCTGTAACATGAGTATTCCCCACGATGGCCAGACCCCAGCCACATATGTTTATACCTGCTGACTGAGTCTGTTCCAATCATCTACCACCCTATTTGTAAACCAATTTCTGCCTATTTCTTTATTAAATCTACATTTTTCTAGTTTGAATCCGTTATTTCTTGTTCTATCCTGACTACTGATCGTAAGAACTTTTCCTGCATCCCCCTATTAAAACCCTTCACCCACTTAAATACTTCAATCAGATCTACCCTTACTCTACGTCGAGCGGCGCCTCCAGGCCCATTTGGACTCCGTGAAGGAGTTCTGCGGACTGAAGGACGTCAGCGCCGAGGTGGATGGTGAACAGGATCGCCGCTCGTGCCTTATCAAATAACTGTTATTTGATTTGTTTCATTGCAGAATCTTTCTCTTAAAATTGTTACTGTTCTGGTGAGTGGTGGTGTTGGTGTTGGTGGTGGTGGTGGTAGTTATTATTATTGTTATTGTTGTAGTTCTTGTTGTTCCTGTTGCTGTGTTGATGGCAATGGTGGTAGGGGTGGTAATAGTAATAGTCGTGGTAGTAGTAGTAGTAAAATTAGTGGTAGTAGTAGTAGTAGTAGTACTATATTTTCTTGTTGCTGTAATACTTTCTATTCAGTGTCCTCTATGCCCTTCCATTGTTAGTTTTCTTCGAATTCATTGAGCCTCGTCTCAGCAGCCGTGATATTTAATATTTTCATACTGGAAGGTCATGCTTTTTAGACCTTACTAGGAAACGTGTGTATGATTTTTTTTTCTAATTTAATGTATTCCTATAATGATGTGATTATATAAAATTACGAGTTGATCTCTCTCTCTCTCTCTCTCTCTCTCTCTCTCTCTCTCTCTCTCTCTCTCTCTCTCTCTCTCTCTCTCTCTCTCTCTCTCTCTCTCTCTCTCTCTCTCTCTCTCTCTCTCTCTCTCTCTCTCTCTCTCTCTCTCTCTCTCTCTCAACATATTTCTTGTGAGTGAGATAAAAAGAAAAAATCAAAGAGCAGACCACAACACACACACACACACACACACACACACACACACACACACACACACACACACACACACACACACACACACACACACACACACACACACACACACACACACACACACACACACACACACACACACACACACACACACACACACACACACACACACACACGACAGGTAAGAAACATTTTTAGTCGTTTTCTTACGGTGTAAAATATTTTTCCACTGATTTTTCATTAACGTTTTCCACTTCGAGTTAATGGTAGAACGAGAGAGAGAGAGAGAGAGAGAGAGAGAGAGAGAGAGAGAGAGAGAGAGAGAGAGAGAGAGAGAGAGAGAGAGAGAGAGAGAGAGAGAGAGAGAGAGAGAAGCATAATAACAGATGCTACGGATAACAAACACTCCTGAACGAATATAGAATTGCGATAAAAGACATGAAAAATAAATAATTGAAAACACAGGTGAAGCAACAAAGCAAATAGTTGGACGTATGAAAATCAAAACAGAAAAGCGAAATTAATTTATAGACTTTGATACGAGTGAAAAAAAAAAAAAATAAATAAATAAATAAAAACAGAAACCCAGAAACTGAAGTACAAGTGAAATAAATAGTAGTATGAAAAAAAAATGGATGAAGGAATTGTGAAGGAAAAAAAAATAGATATGAAAAAGAATATAAAAATAACAGTAGAAGCAATAACCTGACTCAGAAAACTGGAATTATTTATTATTTGTGTCCACGAGAGAGAGAGAGAGAGAGAGAGAGAGAGAGAGAGAGAGAGAGAGAGAGAGAGAGAGAGAGAGAGAGAGAGAGAGAGATTTGATATAACATACAATATCAATCTCCTCTCCTTTCCAATTCCAGAAAAAAATAGAAAAAACAATCATTTTCCTCTGAATAACCTATGGGGGCAATAATACAAAGTTTACCTGCCTATAAATACTCGAAACAGAGGAGAAAAAAAGTTTATGATTCCCTTAAGTGCTTTATTAAAAAAAG
The DNA here is from genome assembly GCA_029783475.1 of Metacarcinus magister. Classification (NCBI taxonomy): domain Eukaryota; kingdom Metazoa; phylum Arthropoda; class Malacostraca; order Decapoda; family Cancridae; genus Metacarcinus; species Metacarcinus magister. The sequence continues at coordinate 4,845,362 of JAPQNM010000021.1, read as the reverse complement.
AAAACTGTGAACCGGATAGTTATGGTTTGGTTTGTGTATTAATAGTAATGATAAAGTAAGTATCACCATCAACAATAATAATAAGAAAGAGATAAGGAAGATAACGTTATGAATGTCCAGGATGTAGAAAGAAAATCACACAGCTTGCAGTGAAGGAAGACGAGGAGGAGGAGTAGGAGCAGGAGAAAAATTGTTTTAAGATGAACAGGCACAAGAAAATAAATGAAAATCAATTTGTATAAAGCGTTGAACCGAATATATGTAATGTATGAGAGAGAGAGAGAGAGAGAGAGAGAGAGAGAGAGAGAGAGAGAGAGAGAGAGAGAGAGAGAGAGAGAGAGAGAGAGAGAGAGAGAGAGAGTACGTCATTTTCATTAAACTCCTTTAATAGTATCTGTTTCAATAATATATTTCTAAAAAGAGTATATCAATGTTAAATACACACACATTATTCTTTGTTCTAGTCTCATTAGCAAAAAAAAATCAACGGTCTTGGTTAAAAAACAAATAAGTAATAACAATACAAGGGAATGACCACAAATTATCCTTAACTACTGAATTGCTGGTTTGATTGTTACCCTCGTTAAGATAGGAGCAGGAGGAGGTATGAAGGGGTAGGAGCAAGGCTGATGGTTTCTGTGTGTATTAGGCAGCTGGAGCACGTAGGCAGGTGTGTGGGTGTGAATGGGTGTCTGTGTCTAGTGACGGGAGTGAACACCTGTGACGTGACCCTAATGTGGGTGCCGATGTGACGAGACTGTGACGTCGAATCGCTTGAAAATATTGACATAACTAATTAAGCTTTTAGAATATAACTGAGAAAACCAGAACTTCTATTAGTGTGAGTTCTTTATTAGCGTGACATAACTGGTCGAACGTTGATTCGTATGTATCAAATGACCTTGATATAGACACAGCTGAAATAAGGCTCTGAAATACAACACGCTACCAAGAAATGAAAATTGACAAAACTTAAAACTGGGGGAATAAAACGCTTAACAGTGCATGAAAAACAGTAAAAACAAGAAGTATAAAACAAAACTTAATAAAACTACTAAAACCACTTGTTAACTACCTGCCTTGAAGTGCTTGTTATCAATCCAGTCACCAAACTTACACAATGGAAAACTGGACCCATCGCATCCCTTACATACATCACGACGACTCGGAAGAAGAGAAAGGGAGCATACTATGGGACGAAAATCTCGGGAACGTTGCAAGGACGGAGACATGGCAGGAAATGAAGACGTCAAGCGGAGACACCACGCCGGAGGGGATAAAATTAGAGTGTGGTAAGAGTGTGTGTCTGAAGATGTGGTAGTAATTGTGGTAGCAAGTGTAGATGTGACTCTTAACTGGTTGATCGTGTGGTTGATTTTCTATTTAACAAACTTACATCATACATATACGATACACGTTCTGATTTCATTTTAGCGATATCTTAACAGCCTAATTGGGGTTTTTATATATATTTCCCGAGTAAAGTCAACGCTCGTGCTCCTTCCACTATATCTCAAGTCCTCCTTTGAGTTACTATTAATAACTACCGATCCCACCAATCCGCTTGCCTCGGTTCAGCTAAGGGACGGGACTGTCAGCGTCCAGCTCGCCCTGCAGCTTATCCCGTCTTGAGGAGAGAGGCGATGAACGGAGAAGCCTGACCAAGAGAACAATATAGTAACCTTGATGTTCGTTATAAAGGGATACTCCACCGCTACCGTGTGCTGGGCTTACGAAAACTAGGCAGCGTGTACTAAATTTTGTCCAGGTGTAACTCCCGTACCTTATTCTACCTTTACCTATATTAAAACCATTGTATTTTTAGGTATATTTTCATTAATCGTTCAGTAGTGTGTTCTCATTCTCGCTCAGACTTGCTCACCTTTATTACACTCACACACACACAGACACACACACAGACACACACACAGACACAGACACAGACACACACACCCACACACCCCACACACGCACACACACACACACTACCTGTTACTAGCCGTCAAAGCAGGCCAGGACTCTTAAGACACAATCATACTAATGGTGAAGTGTGTGTTAAAAGGAAAAATGTTAGATGGTGGTGAAGGAAAGTGACCGTAATCATTTTTTTTACCTCCTCCTCCTCCTCCTCCTCCTCCTCCTCCTCCTCCTCCTCCTCTTAGGTAGTAATGCGTCGTAACTTTTCGGGACCTGGGAGAATCAAGAATTGGAAGAAATGTGAGTTCAAGGCCTAAAAAAATATGTTGGTATTGGATATGATAAGAAAAAAAAACGAAGCAATAATGAGAAAAAATATATACTGAATGTTAAGAAATAAAGTTCCAATATGAAGTCTTAAAAAAAAGATAAAGAACATAACAGAGCTTCTTGTATGTATAAGTTCAAGTAACAGGTATACATAAGCTTACCTGTATAGATCATTTCCCTTCCCATTTCCTCCTACCTCGCTGCTGTCTCCCTACTCACCTTGCCTTCCTCATCTCCCTCCTCCCCCCCAAGCTCTTCCTCCTCCTCCACCCTTCCCTTTTCCCTCCCCTCAATAGGACTGGGAATATAGGCCCGACTTGGAGAAACGAGCAAAGTTTCCTCCCAAGTTATTTCTTCCCATTAATAGTTGTAGTAGTAGTAGTGTGTTGCTGATGTACTGCCGAGTTACTAGACACACACACACACACACACACACACACACACACACACACACACACACACACACACACACACACACACACACACACACACACAGTTTCCTCTGAGTGTGTGTGTGTGTGTGTGTGTGTGCGTGCGTGTGTAAGTATACATAGTCGTCTGGTGGGTCAGTTTCATTATCTTCTAGTTAGGACACATATTCAACCTTAATAACAGTTACCATAAGAGTGAAAAGCGCTCGTCACATGCCTGTCCTCGGCCTCTTGCCCTTCCAGCCCCAAGGGAACGGATTATTACCTTTAAGTTGAAGGACAGAAAGGCGATGATGTAGAAACCGCATTCCCTACTGGCGTCTCCCCCCCCCCGTTCCCCCACAACCCCCAATCCAACTCCTTACCACCCACTCTCCTCCTCCTACTCCTCCTCCTCTTCACTCCCTCCCCCTACACTTTTGAACTTGTATTTACCGCCCTCCTCTCCTCTTCCTCCTCCCCCCATCTTCTCTCCCCCCCTCTCCTTCCTCTTTCCTGCTTCCTCCCCCTCCCCATTGTCCATCTTTCCTCCTCTTCTCTTCCTTCACTCCAAACAATACTCTTCCTCCTACTTTTTGGTGTCGTCTGTTCCTCTCTGTGTGTCTGTTTCGTTGCTTATTTTTTATTTTTTTGTTTTTATTCTCCTCCACTCAACCATTCACCTTCCTTTCCTTCATCTGCATTTCTCTTCTCTCTCTCTCTCTCTCTCTCTCTCTCTCTCTCTCTCTCTCTCTCTCTCTCTCTCTCTCTCTCTCTCTCTCTCTCTCTCTCTCTCCTGGGGTATTTTCCACTTTTCTTCCATTTTTTCATCATGCTTTCCTTTTTCCTTCCTTCCTTCCTTCATCTTTCACTCTATAATCATCCATATTTCTTTGTTCTTCCCACTTCACCATCCATCTTTCTCCATTCGTTTTTTTTTTCTCCCTCTATTTATTCTCCTTCCATCATTCCTCCTTTTCTCCCATCTCTCCATCCTTGTTTTCACTCTTCATATTCAGGGCAGTGGTGGTAGTGAATGATGGTGGTGGTGGTGGTGGTGGTGGTCGTGGTGGTGGTGGTCGTGTGGCAACTCCAGAGACTGCCGGATTAAGCAGTTTTCCCATGGGGGGCTTCTTCCTGCCACACCTGTTTCTCTTTAACCGCCGCCTCTCTCTCTCTCTCTCTCTCTCTCTCTCTCTCTCTCTCTCTCTCTCTCTCTCTCTCTCTCTCTCTCTCTCTCTCTCTCTCTCTCTCTCTCTCTCTCTCGATGATTTAATATAATTCACGTAAATCTAGTTATAAATGATTGTATATATGATAGATAATGTATATACCAAAAATGTATAAGAGAAAGAAAGTAATGAGAGAGGAGGAGACGTATGAAAGGAAGCAGCGAGAGAGAAAATAATCTGGAGAGGGAGAAAAGGGAGGAGAAAGGAGAAATGAGACGGTGAGAGGGAGGGAAGGAGGGGGAGGACACTGGGCAGGAAATAGCGACAGAAGGATGAGAGGTGGAGGGATGGAGGAGGGAGAGAAAGGGGGGGTAGGTAGGGGGGGTTGATGGAAGGAAGGGAGGAAGGAACTAGCGCCTTCGTGTCAAGTGGGAAAGTGCTATGCTGTTTTATTTTTGTCTCTCTTTCTCTAGTGTTATTCGTTGCTCTTTTGTTTTCGTTTTCCATCCTGTTTTGCATCGATTGTTTGCATGTTGTTTACGTACTATTGTCTAGGTTGTGATTGTGTGCCTGTGTATTGTGTTGTTGTTTGGTGGTTTGTTTTTTTACTTCATCGCAGAATATAGATCGATATACACAATTATTAAAAAACATATTATACGTACTTACTAAATTAACCATTATGCGATTTCTGTTACTGCCTATCTTGATTTTTACCTTATTGTCTGCCTATTTCAGGACAAAGACTCGTTAAATATAGGCCTTCAAATCTAAAAATACATGGGCTAAGTGATTTGTTTATCTGAAGCACAAAAATAACTACTAATGTAATGGAAAAAAAAAAAAATTCACCGTCAGGTCGTAACATAATTTTACGTAATTTTATGTAATTTTATGTAATTTTATGTAATTTTATGTAATCACACTTAAACTTCTATATAAGGTGACCTAGTGTGACCTGAATATAGTTTGACCCAGATTATGTTGGAATGACCTGACCTCGCTGTAGACTAAGCCGTGTCTACCACTCCAGCGGCGCTCCAATCAGTGTTTCCTTCTTAGGGTTTTTGTTTTTTGCTGCGATATCTACTTGCGATTGTGATGCTTTAGAGAGATTTCAGAATTACACTTCGATCACGTGGGTGGAGCGTGACATGCCTGGGAAAGTACAGGTGATTTTATAGTAATTTAAAGATACAGGTGAGATAAACACATTACAGAAACGCCTTTGTATGTATACTTAATGCGTATATTTAGTTTCCTTGATTTGATTTGCTTTCGGGTTATTTCTTAATTTCCCTTTTGCGTGTGATAACTTTTGATGTCAAGATAATTCAATTCAATTGAACGTTATCATTGCTCTTTTCATTATTTTCATCATTATTATTTATTTTAGTAGCTTTAGTAATAATGATAATAATAATAATGATAGTAGTAGTAGTAGTAGTAATAGTAGTAGTAGTAGTAGTAGTAGTAGTAGTAGTAGTAGTAGTAGTAGTAGTAGTAGTAGTAGTAGCAGTAGAAGTAGTAATAGTAGTAGTGGTGATGTGGTAATATCTTTATGACAACGTAAATTCCTCTCGAAATAATTATAAAGATCACATTTTTAAACCGAAATAGAAGACGCGTAACCAATAATATTAATAGTAGTAGTAATGTTAGGTTGGTAGACTAGTCATAGCTGTGTGTATGAACGATGTCCGAGTGGCCAGTGCACGGGGGTGGTATTTGTTGAGTCCTGCGTTAGAGTCCCTCCGAGGACCCGATTACTTTCTCAGTCAAGTGGTTTGACATCACCACCACGATGCCCATGCACGAGATTGCGAACTTGGGGACAGAACGAAAGAGAGTACACAGAAAATAGAAAGAGAAACATGGAGCTTGGGCCGTGAGGAGAGGTATTTCTACTATAAAAGAAAAATAATGATAATGATGACGCAGGCTTGAACAGAACACATTTTCGTAACAACAGAGCGACACACACACACGCACACACACGCACACACACGCACACACACGCACACGCACACACACACACACACACACACACACAAAGGTCTTGCTTAACGTGCCAAACAGTAACAAACACCTGGCTGGGTTCCGCATGTAAGTCGTGGGTGTTGTCAAAGTGGATTCGAACCCTGATCTCCCATGGGGCCACAATGCCACTCCTTTCCGCCACATGCCCGCGGCGAAAATGGTTTTCCCTGCCCGCCCGTCGCCGCAGGGAGGGAGGGAAAGTGAAGGAAGAAGGGATAAGGGATGAGAAAGGGGGAAGGACATTAGGAAGAGTACATCCCAGCTGGAGCTATCATTACTTCTTCCCCCCCCCCTCTCTCTCTCTCTCTCTCTGAATCTCTCTCTCTCTCTCTCTCTCTCTCTCTCTCTCTCTCTCTCTCTCTCTCTCTCTCTCTCTCTCTCTCTCTCTCTCTCTCTCTCTCTCTCTCTCTCTTTTTATTTTTTATTCAAACAGAGTTAAAATAACATATATATATAGGTGGTTATAATAATATACAAATATACACAAATATACATGAGGCTAGCTAAAGAGGCCCTCCTTCGGGAGAGCTTCTATTTGAAAGCTAGCCTGTTTCTATATGGAAATACACACAATCTCTCTCTCTCTCTCTCTCTCTCTCTCTCTCTCTCTCTCTCTCTCTCTCTCTCTCTCTCTCTCTCTCTCTCTCTCTCTCTCTCTCTCATCTAAGTGACCTCTAGTCTCATTTTAGCTTCCTACTTCCCTCTAATCCCTCCTCCCTCCTCCTCCTCCTCCTCCTCCTCCACCCAACCTTCTCTCCATTTTCTCTCCAGGCGACCATCTCCACCCCCTCCCTTCCCCCGAACTCTCCCACCCACCCCTAATACCATCACCTGCTCCTGGCATCCTCTCCTTCTTCCTCCTTCCTTCCTCCTTCATTCATCAAGCTGTGTCATTATTCCTTCATTCTTACGTTCCCTTCTCTTCCCTGTCTCTGTCTCTCCTCTCTCGACTTAATTTCTCATTTGCTTTCGTTTGCATATATATATCATAATTTTCTCCTATGCCTTCCATTATCCATTCCTCTGTTTTTATTATTTATATTTGCTTGCCTCCTCCTCCTCCTTCTCCTCCTCCTCCTCTTCCTCCTCCTCTTCCTCCTCCTCCTCCTCCTCCTCTTGTTCTTTTTCTTGGTGGTAGTGAAGACGAGCTGGCATCTCTCCCTCATTAAAATAGAGTCGCGTTTCGTATCATTTATCAAAGTAAGAACAGCCAGTTGGGGTTATCGGTGCATCTCTCACAATTCCCGGACCATGGAGGGGAAAGGGAAGGTTCGACTGGCCTTCATTTAAACCTTCTGCTGCGAGACCTTTCGTTTCGTTTCTTTTCACAAATGGTATATTTTTTATGGTGATTTGTATATATATTTTTTTTGTTTAACTTATATATTTGTTTGATTTTTACTTAGGTTGAGTTTGGGTTTTGGGATACACACACACGCACGCACGCACGCACGCACGCACGCACACACACACGCACACACACACACACACACACACACACACACACACACACACACACACACACACACACACACACACACACACACACACACACACACACACACACACACACACACACACACACACACACACACACACACACAAGACAATCATAAGCTTATCACTGTGCCTTCCCTACGACGTACAACACCCACATGTGGAAGTAAATAATGCTGATTAGGCAGGTAGGCTGGAATACCTGGGAAACCGTGTGTGTGTGTGTGTGTGTGTGTGTGTGCAGGGGGGGAGGGGGTGTGACGGGCAAGGTCGAGGCCTAAGTTAGCTTCTAGGTGGTCATTGGTGGAGAAAGGGAGTTTGATTTTCCGCGGAGGGGGAGGGGAGGAGGAGGTAGAGATGAGATGGAGGTGGGGGAGGGAGGGGAGTGGTCGCTGGTTGTGATGGCTGTAACGGGGGTAGGGTTAGGCGGTGGGTTGAGGGTTGGAGAGAGGCTTCAGAGTATGTTTTGGGGGGAGGAAGGAGGAAGGGTCAGTT
>JAPQNM010000021.1:4822501-4832501 GCA_029783475.1 Metacarcinus magister | reverse complement strand
TAGAAGTTTGAAATAATGGCAATGCTAACCTTGGGAAGTGTGTGTGTGTGTGTGTGTGTGTGTGTGTGTGTGTGTGTCTGTGTGTGTGTCTGTGTCTGTGTCTGTGTCTGTGTCTGTGTCTGTGTCTGTGTCTGTGTCTGTGTCTGTGTCTGTGTCTGTGTCTGTGTGTGTGTGTGTGTGTGTGTGTGTGTGTGTGTGTGTGTGTGTGTGTGTATATATATAATTATGTGTATAAGTGTGTATGTTGTGTGTGTCTGTATGTATGTGTGTATGTAAACGCCTGTTTATGGTGACTTGGGGAGTTAAAAGAGTGTCTGATGACGTCAGTGTGTGTGTAGACGCGCTTATGGTGGCTTGGGTAGCGGGGGTGTGTCATGACGTCAGACTAAGTGGCTGACCAATCACAACACTGGACGTCTCCCTCCAAGAGCCAATCACGAAGGTTAAAAGTGTAGTAAAAATAGAGAGTTTAAATCTGAAAGTCAAGATATAACAAAGGGTTTAAAAGTAGTAAGGATTAGGAAGGAGCGAGATGGTTTTGATAACTTAGCATACTGTTGCTGGTTGAGATATTGAGGGAAGCAGGGAGGGAGGGAAGGAGGGAAGGAAGGTCGGAGGGAATCGAGGGGTGGGGAGAGGGAGGGGGAGGGGGCGGGGGACTGGAGGAGTTCTGGGAAATTGGGAGTGGAATGGAGGGTGAAGACGGTTGTGAGTTGCAGGTTATATATATATTTTTTTTCTCTCTCTCTCTCTCTCTCTCTCTCTCTCTCTCTCTCTCTCTCTCTCTCTCTCTCTCTCTCTCTCTCTCTCTCTCTCTCTCTCTCTCTCTCTCTCAAATAATATATCCATAACATTTTTTTCACCTTACTTGTAAAACCGTTAAGAAGAGTTTTGTAACATCATGAATAATTTTACGTTAACCCAAGATGGCTGGTCAGGAGGGCCATGCACTTACACACTTTCCTTCCCTCTCCCTTCCCTCTTCCTCCCAAGTTTCAGATGCAGATATGATATTCGAATATGTAAGGAATTAGCATAGATTCCCTCAGATCTATATCACCCCTTAAGGCTTTCAATGGTGGCACTTCGATTTGCATTATTCTCTCGTGTATGTTGATGTCCTGCTTGATGTTCGTGCGCGTGTCTTGGCAAAGCGAGGAGGTGACACGGGCGTAAATCTGGGCTGCTTCTGCGATGGGTGTGTGTGTGTGTGTGTGTGTGCGCGCAATTATATAAGGGTGTGTGTGTTCGTATTTTCGTGTGTGTGTGTGTGTGTGTGTGTGTGTCTGTGTGTGTGTGTGTGTGTGTGTGTGTGTGTGTGTGTGTGTGTGTGTGTGTGTGTGTGTGTGTGTGTGTGTGGTGTGTGTGTGTGTGTGTGTGTGTGTGTGTGTGTGTGTGTGTGTGTGTGTGTGTGTGTTACAGAAGAAAATAAGGAGTAGTTTATCATTGTACAACAGAAAATGTGTTGACCGTTGAACCATTCTAGTCATTCTTCACTGTTATGAATAAGGAATCTATATACTCTTGCATTCTATATTTTAGTAACGAAAATTGTGGAGCATGATATAGCTAGGGGTTGACTGTTGCCAGATATATAACCTCGGGATAACCTCACTGCTTCCTTTGGCCACAACACTGGCGCGAGAATGTCCTGCTTGCATGCTAAGTGTGTAACAAGTGAAGTCAAAGTATATTCATGTAGCTAATCATACTATGTACAGTAATTGTTTTCAGCAACCCGTAACATTTTTATTATCGTTTTGACAAGAACGAATCTATCTATTTCTGCAAGAAAACAACATTTTCACCAATACAAGAACTTTTGGCTACATACAGTGTGTCGGCGAGACTCACAAGATGATAGAATAATCCTTGAGAAAATAATTGTAATGCACCAAAAACTATCGTGGCTGCATGGGAAAAGGAAAAGAAAAACTTGTATCACAAGCCAATGAAATGGAAAAGAAAAGGTAATATTACATTTTGAAACCGAGTGATTGGAAAGAGAATGAAAAGAGAGAAAAACATTTTGTATTTTTTGTCTCATCCAGTAAAGGCAGGCTTTCTGACGGGGTATTTCGTGTCTGTTGCTGGGAGACTTGAATGCTGGCGACGCTGTGACCCGGGGTGAGAGGAGCGGAAGGGGGTAATTGGGGGGATTATATGTAGAGGATTAGTGGGAGCTACGGGTCAGTGGTCACGTGGGCAACAGAGGGGGGATAGTGAGGGACCGATGACCTGGGGGGTAGGACACCTTGGGTCAAATATAAGCCGCGGTGACCCGGACTCATCAGTTTCGAGAGAGGAGTGAGAGAGGTCAGACTGAGATCAGACTGACATCGTTACCTCTACCGTGAGTGAGTTTCTGAAGACCTTGACACCATGGCTCACTATAATGGCTGTCAAGGTAACGCTGCTGCCGCCTTCAGTGTTGGTGCAGAGGCGGATCCTGAACTGAACCTGAATGCTGATGCTTTCCCCGAAGACGCCATAGGAAGGCAGATCACAACTTCACCTTCTGAATTCGACAAATACCTCGTAGGGGATGTAGAGGTAAATTGGTGCCCCGTCAAGTTTGAGCTCAGCCTCGAAGATCAAACTGACTCCCTCACCATTCAAGAGCATCATCGGCTGGAGTTTCAACAGGCAGGTCCATCCACCTCCAGCGTCTACTCGTCCATGATTGTTGCAGGTGAGTGTCTGATAGTATTATGGCGGGAAGGAAGGGTAGGTGTAGCATTAAGTGGGCAGGAAGTAGGGGTTGAAGGGGGGACACCGGAGCATGTCCGTTTTGAAAGGTTAATGTTAGGGTATTGGCGGCGAGGGTAATTAAGGCACGCTTCCGTTACGGTTTTAGCTATATATATTCTTTTTATTATTATTATTCGTTTACAATCTATTTATGTGTAGTGTATTTATATTTGTGATATGTTGGATGAGCTCTATGCCAAAAGGATTTTCATGTTGTATGTATTTTCAATGTGACAATAAACGTACTTACTTACTTACTTACTTACTTACTTACTTACTTACTTACTTACTTACTTACTTACTTACTTACTTACTTACTTACTTACTTAGGAGTTGCATGGACTGATTGTGTAACAAGCAAAATGTAAATGTAACACCGCCTCATTGATGTTACGGGAAAATGTGAAACTTTAGCTTTGATTCTCCACGTTGGAAGTTAAGGATGAAAACAAAGTCTGTTGTGGGCGGTGGATCGTAGGTGGGTGGAGCAAGGGTGCGGTGGGCGGGGCGCAGGGCAAGGGAAGCTGTGGTTCCCCGGTGTCCACTTTGGGTAAGGGACGCCATCTTCACATTTTTTTACGCGCTTGACGCCATGATGTGTTCCGCCGCCATGTTGTCTGCTTCTCACCAACACATTGAAAAGATAGGAAAATAAGTTTTTTTTTTTTTTTTAATTTGACTCAATATTATGCAGACTAGATGAATTGGTTTAGAAAAAGTTAGTGGGGAAATACTAGCCGTATGGGATGATGATTGTAAATATAATGTATTACAGCAGCTTGGAAAGACATTTAGGCTCTATTCATAGATTTATTAATTCATTTATATATAATTGAGATGTTTGGATAGCAACACAGGTTTTATTGATTGTTTTTTTTCTCCTGTACAGTGGAGGGCGAGGCCAGTGGCGGCGCCTCCTTCACCGACATGACCTCCACCATGCGGGTGGCACGGGAGGCTACCAACGCCCTCTACTCTGTCTCTGACTCACACCCCGCCAATCACCCCTCTGAGCTGACACAGTACCTCTCCCGTGAGTATTAAAGCTCTACCGGTTATATTGTTTTTATTAATTTGTTTACGCTAATGGAAATATTGGCTAAAATCCGTATTGGATTCAGTAGCGTAATAAGAAAATATTAATTGTGGAATTGAATAGTTTTTTTTTCTTTATACATTATTGGTTGTAATTGTAAAGGGGACATTGGACTGGTAAATTCCTTAGTCACACGAGTATTCAAAGTTAAATGTAATCTGGGCAAGAAGTGTCACAAACGTCAGCAGTCACTGTGTGAAGCTGTGATTTACGGAGGAAGTTATCACTATTCAAGTCATGTTAATGTAATTTTCTTCCCGCAGACACTGCTATGAACCCCAGTGAGGCTCAAGCTCAACCTAAGAGCAGTCCCCCCACAACTCTTCAATCCTCCATGAACACGCCCAGTCCTTCCAGCAACTCGGATGGATCTCACTGCGCCTACATCTCTCCCCACTACTCCCCACAACACCAGCCTCAGGGATGCTGCTACAACACCTACAATCAGGGTCAAAATCCCGTGGCCTCAACATCTGAACAATCCCCTCCACCATATAGCCACCAGTTCCTGAACCACTCCACCCCCACATACCACCACGTCCCCAGTCAAATGGCACCCACATACAGCCACATCTACGGTCAGACTATGCCAACATACAACTACCAAAACCAAATTACACCCACATACAGTCACTCTCATGATAATCCCCCCGCCATCCCTCACCACCTTACCTCCCATACCTTCCCAGTCCCCACTCCTCTTTCCACCTCCACAAACAATCCTTCATACCCTGACGACTCTAAGGTTCGGAATGGTAAGATGTACACCACATACTTGAACAACCATGACGCGGTTGTGCCCAAGTACGAGCGGCCCAGCAGACACCCCTCGGACCCCTCACCCTCCCCACTCGGTCATGGAAGCCATGGAAGGGTGCAGCCCACCAATCAACCGGAGAATAGCACGTACCCACTACCTCCAGATGTGCCATTCAGCCACTTCTTCCCGGGCCTTGAGAGCATCATCGTCCCGTACCAACTTCCATCCGCCCCCCAGGCAAGTCTGGCTCCTCCTAGATTTGGTTACTTTAGTTATCCAACTAACTATGGTGCCCAGTCCTGTAACCAGTCCCAACAGATCGCCTCTCAGTTCCCAGCTCCTCATTCTTCTAAAGGACTCGGGGGTGCGAGACGCAGAGCATCCTTCAAAAACAACAACAAAGGTGAAAGTAGCCAGGGTCCCTCGAAGAAATCGCCAAAGGCCTCCAGCAGCAGGGACAAGGAGCGCACTGCAAGGAGGGCCGCCTCTAAGCTGAGCCGTGGTGTCATCAAGAGGAAGCGGGGCTGCACCTGCTATCGTTGTCAGATCGTCTTTGCCTCCTCTGGCCACCTCAAACGCCATCTGGAGGCCCACGGCTCAAACCGCCGATTCAAGTGTAACCATCCGTTCTGTGACGTGGCCTACAGCCGACAAGACAACCTGAAGACCCACGTGGCAAAGGCTACGCACCGCAGGGATGGGGACCCCTACGTCATCCCAGTGTCTGACGTCGAGGACTCAGATACTGAAGAGTACGACTTCACTGATGATAGCGGCATCGTCGTTAACGGAGACTTCGAACCGAGCGACGAGTAGGACTCCACACCTCAGCCCCGCCCGCCTCCTACTGCCTGGCCTCGATTACTTTTTTGTCAATGATTAACTTCATCTGAGATTGCTTTATCCTTCACTTTATGGATTAGATATTGTGTCATCTTGTTTATAACACTTTTTAACGTTTGTTTTATATAATGTAATGGTAGATTTTTAAAGTTTTTTTTTGACTCAACCTCAAATGTACTTTACATTACTTGTATTGTTCATTATTGGTGACGAATTTTTCTGTTTTTTTTTTAGTTTTAACCATTTTTTACTAACCATCACTGAAACCTCAATCGCTAAATTGCATGAGGAAAAGCTTTGACTAATATTATTTTGAAGTCTTGTCTTGACAAAACTTGATAGTTTTAGTATATTGATATATATTTGTGATGACCTACTGTAAGTATGCTTACAAGTTAAAAAGTTTTTAGTATAATATAGTAGTATTAACATCTGCATGGTTTTTAGTACAGTGAATCATGTGGCCGCCGCGTCAGTGTGGGCGTGACGGCAGAGTGTCATGAGTTGATAGTTTACTTTCGTCTGTCGTCTTTATTTCAGCGGCCACCAAGTCACTGTTATAGTAGCTTTAAAGTCCTAGAAATGTTAGTTACACCAGGAACGGTAACTAAGAGAATGTAATGAACTGCTTTATTCAAAATTTATTAATCATATGTTTTAATGTATCAATTTATTAGTCACGTTCAAATATCGTCAACTTTCGCATTCCCTGGGACCCTTTAGAGACCGGTTCACTAAGAGCTGTCAAACGGCTGAGTAGAGAGACAGGTGGTTGTGTCCGGTTGGCAACAGCTGACACATTGATACAGGGTGGATATGTCTTATGTTTGTGATAGTGATAACGAAAATGTGATAATGAAAAAAAATAATAAAAAATAAAACTCCTTTGACTTTTTTCTTTCTTACCACGCATACATCGGGAGGAAAATGTGTAAGGAGTTGAGGAGGAAGGTTTGGAGGGAACATGTTTAAAGAGTTTTGGGAGGGAGGTTTGGAAGAGGAATGTATAAAGAGTGGGTTGAGTTTTATTTTTGTCTTACCCAAGAGTCTTCTGTCATCTCTTGAGCGGAACGTAAGTTTGGGAGGTCAAATCCGATCTGAATTTTTATTTTTCCAAGGTGTTTGTCGCTGTCCAAACTTCGTCACCTTTGCGAGCTCAGTCCCATGATGAAATTTGCATGTCCTGATTCCTCCTCGTCCCCTCCCCCCTCACACAGACACCAACACGTCCAGTGAAAAAAAAACAGCTTGGTTTGTCAGCATGCCTCCCCTGCTTGAGCGGACACAACACCAACTTTGAAATATTAATATATATTCTGAAGAGAGAAAAAGTTTTGGTGGTGATAACAATACTTCAATACTACCGTCGCCTCTTGACAGTTCTAAAAGAGTTTGGTAGTTGAAAGAAAAGTGGAAAATATATGCGACGGAATTTTATTTGAAGATCTGAGAACATATAATTATATAATCTAATTTTTTTTCGCTTCTTGATAAATAGGAGAGTTAAATATTGCAGTGAAGGGAGGTGGGCGTAATACAGTCTTGTGGTGTAAAGCTAGAGAGAGAGAGAGAGAGAGAGAGAGAGAGAGAGAGAGAGAGAGAGAGAGGTCAGCAGGGAACATGATGTTTGTATAGAGATTCCTGCACTGCATGTGGCGGGGGGTGAGAGGGAGCGGAGGGAGGAAAGTTTGCGTTGTGTAAAGTAAATGGTATTGTCTCTCTCTCTCTCTTTCTCTCTCTCTCTCTCTCTCTCTCTCTCTCTCTCTCTCTCTCTCTCTCTCTCTCTCTCTCTCTCTCTCTCTCTCTCTCTGTCCTTCATTACTATTATTATCATTATCATTATCATTATTAGTATCATTATTATTATTATTATCATCATCATCTTAATCATCAAGATGGTCGTCATCATCATTTGGTATGTGGCGGCAAAAATGTATAATAAAGGGGGAGGCGCCCCACATTAATCACACTATCTCGGGTTTAATAACAAGAAATATGATTAATGCGCTTTTGTCTGAATTTATTATGGAGGCAGAGGGGGTGGGGACACAGAGAGAGAGAGAGAGAGAGAGAGAGAGAGAGAGAGAGAGAGAGAGAGAGGGGGGGGGGTAGAAGAAGAGGAGGGTTTGGAGAGGCAGGAAACGTCACTATAGATGTGTGAGAAACCCGAAGCTTCCCTCCCTCCCTCCCTCCTTTCCCTTCCCTTCCCTCCCTCGCCTCCACTTCCCTCCCCTCCCCTCCCTCTTTCCCGCCCACTTTTACTCTCCCCCTATACAAGCCCAACCCTTCTTTCTTCCTCCTCCCTCACTCCCTCCCTTCTTCTTACCGCCACACACCACCTTTTCTAACCCTTTCCTCCATTTTCTGTTTTCAATTAATTTCTTCCTTTCTTCCTTTCTTCCTTCTTTCCTTCCTTGTCTCTCCGTTATTTTGTTGTTCCTTTTATCTTTCTTCTTTCCTTCACCTTTCCCTTGCTTCGTTTCTCTATTTCAATCTTCCTTTCAAGAAACCTTATCCAACTACTTTCTTTTTCTTTCTTTCTTTTTTTCTTACTTTCTTTCTCTTTTTTTCTCTCTCTCTCTCTCTCTCTCTCTCTCTCTCTCTCTCTCTCTCTCTCTCTCTCTCTCTCTCTCTCTCTCTCTCTCTCTCTCTCTCTCTCTCTCTCTCTCTCTCTCTCTCTCTCTCTCATTGGCATCACGTTTATCATAAGTATGCTATTTTCTCTCCCTTCCATCTCCTTTGCGACACAGACCCTCCCTCCCTTACTTCCTTCCCTCCTTCACGCCTTCTTTTGGCGGTGTACGAAGCCTGTCTAATTAGGGAAAGTAAAGGCAAAGGGGCACATTTAAACCGGAAACCAAAGGGGGGAGGGGTAAGCACGATCAGATTCTCCATATTGAAAGACAGCAGGCGACGCACAGCTACACTCGCCTATTGTCGCCGAAGCACTGAACGTCACGTGAAAGAATGTTTTTTTTATAGTGTTTAGGTGCGAGGAAACGAGGCATTTTGAGAGGTTTTGTTTGGAGAGGAAGGGATGTGATGGTGGTGGTGGTGGTAAGGATGAAAGAGGAAAGAGTGAAGTGGGTGTATGTAAAGGTGAGGGAGGGAGAAACAAGCGTGGTTGTACAGTGTGTGTGTGTGTGTGTGTGTGTGTGTGTGATTTCGTCGAGAACATCTTTCTTTATTCTTTGCTTTTCTTCTCTTTTCACAATCATCCTTCTACCCACGCTACATTTTTTTTTTTTACCTTTATCTTAATGCAGAAAATGGTGAGATATTAGAAAATAGAGAAAATAAACCAATAAAAAGACAAGGAGATTACAAGATTAACAATAGTTGCAATAATAATGATAACAATCTTAATTATAATCATAACAATATTAATTACAATTACAGTAATAATAATATAACCATAAAATAATTGCCATGATCAAAGTGATAATGATAATAGTAATGATGATATAAATAACAACAACAAACAAAAAGAGTGTCAAGTTAACATTTTATCGGAACGTGAAAGGAAATATTCAGCGTTAAGCAGGAATATCATTAATTTTTCCTGTGTTGAGGGACATGAATTGTTAACGCGCTTTAGTGTATCTCTTAAACATTCCTGCCGTCACAAAACACAAATGAATTACGCCGACAAAGAGAGAGAGAGAGAGAGAGAGAGAGAGAGAGAGAGAGAGAGAGAGAGAGAGAGAGAGAGAGAGAGAGAGAGAGAGAGAGAGAGATTATTTTCCATCTGTTTATCATGAAGAGGACACATTCAATAAAAGGAGAAATAAAAAAATTGCCCAAGAAATGTGAGTACTGGTTGGCATCAAAACACTATTTTCTTTCCTAGAATAAAAAGAAAATATGACTGACAGGTTAATACAACTACAAACCTTATAATAGCGCCTTCATATTTTTTTGATGTAACTCAGTCTCACTTCATCTCAGTGAACAAAAGAGACGAATTTAACCTATCCAATACAAAACCAATCATTTAATTAACAAATATAACCATCATTATTTACTTATTATTAGTTGATAATATAAAACCTTTTCCTTACCATTTACACTTCTAATATCATTAACCCTTTCCACCTGCCTGTCCTTCAAAATAAAGAAAAGAAACCCTAGATAAATATAGAAAAGCAGGACAGAAAACACATCGATGTATTATAAAAGGTAAGAGAAAAGGTCCATTTGGTTCCTTCCTGAAATAATTGCCTCAGGGTGTCACCTCAGCGTCTGGACAAACATTAGTACAACAGCATAGCGTGTCGCCTTAACTAATAGGAAAGACCGAATGTTAAGTGTTCACTCTGAATAATAGATCCACTTACTCCATCATTACCTCCTCCTCCTCCTCCTCCTCCTCCTCCTCTTGCTGCTGTTATCGCTGCTCCTCCTTTTCATAATATTTTTCTTTTGCGTTTTTTCTACCCTATTTTACTCATCGCTTGTCTAGCTTACTATATTGTTATTTCGCTTTATTCCTCATCTTTATTCCTTGTTTTTTCTATCCTCTGACTCTCGTGTGTACGCAAGTTGACTTC
>JAPQNM010000021.1:4807501-4812501 GCA_029783475.1 Metacarcinus magister | reverse complement strand
TTTCCCCAGTGCAAGGTAGACTCATGCAATTGGATAAAGCAGAGAGAAATTTGGCTTACCACGTAGTTAAGTGCTATAGGGGATGGTACTTAGCTTTTGTATATATATATGTGTGTGTGTGTGTGTGTGTGTGTGTGTGTGTGTGTGTGTGTGTCATAGTTTTTATTGATAATATGGCTTTTTTTACTATTACTAATTATGTCATTAATGTTATAATCATTACTAATACAATAACACTAAAGCTTTCATTACTACTTCTACTGCTATGATATTGATACTGCTATTAGTAAAACTTAATACTGCTACTATAAAAACCATAAATTACACTACCGGCTCCACCATTACTATTACTACAACTACTATTATTACAACTATTTTTACTATTAGGGTTATGTTATATCTCCATTGTTACCATAATAGTTGCAACACTAGTAGCAGCGGTAGTAGTAGTAGTAGTAGTAGTAGTAGTAGTAGTAGTAGTAGTAGTAGTAGTAGTAGTAATGATAATAATAGTAACCACAATATAAACATCGACAGGTGTTGCTTCTCGCCTATCAGCGTAGCGGGTCGTCCTATACCGGGGAGCTGCTCTCGTCTGTGGACAAAACATTTTACGTGTACGAGCCCCTCAAGCCTTGGATTAAATTCTTTAAACGTGACATGGACCCGGCATTCATGGAGGACGTCAACAAGCTCCTTGGGGACTTGCTTGACTGCAATCCTGAGGTCAGGTTTAGGCAGAACAGCGAAGATAAATTCCACACTTGTCCTTATGCTTTCTTTCTTTTTTTTTAATGTATATTTATATATGTATTTATCTAGAGTTTTTAATCATCAGCAGCTCCATGATTATTTAGTTATTCAATTTATTTTCATTTCCAAGATTTTATTTTCATGATTATATTAATTTTCCAATAGTGACTTTTGTTAACAGCGTTAGTTTTATTTAGTTTGGTTGTACTCCATGGTTTTGTTTTCAGTTATAAGGATCATTTGCTAAATAAATCAGTAACATGAAATATTTTGAAGAGAAAAATACATTAAACTTATATATCTTTACAGCAAAAACAAAGCAAAACAGAATTTAGTGAGAGTGTGAGTGTCTGAATGATTAAAAAAAAAAGCTGTTTTATCAGGCATCAAATTATATTATACGAAAATAGAAATACGTGTAACACAAACACAAACACAAACAAGGGAGTGACGGCAGCGCGCCATTCCTAGTGTTGTTGTACAGAACAAACAACATAAAACAAAACATAACACAAATTGGTTATCCAATTTTATATGTAATACATTTCATACTTAACATGTAACGCGCTCACACCCACCCACACACACACACACACACACACACACACACACACACACACACACACACACCCACACACACACACACCCACACACACACCCACCCACACACACACACACACACGCACACACACACACACACACATTGCAGAGCCAAACAAGTATTTTTTACCTCTTTCCCCATAAACCACCCATAGTGATATAGCGTGCTTACAAAATACATAATACATACATAGTAATTGCCACCTTAATGGTACCTTTCAAAAAGTTATAAAATAAAGTTAAAGAAAAAACAGCACATTGTACAATATGATAACGTTTTCCCTCAGGTGATCAACAAGTGGGACATGGATTTGAAAGGTTACATCAAAAAGAAATCAGTGGGCGTGAAGAATTTTTGCAAGGATGCACCTTTCCGCCTCCTGAAGACCATCCGTGCCCGGGCGTATATTGCTGCACCCTGGCTTACCCGACGGGAGGATGTTAAGGCTAGTAGATATGGGGGCAGGGGCAGAGGCAGGGGCAGGGGCAGGGGCAGGGGTGGATGATATGTTGTAGAAGAGTTGAGGTGGTGAGGAGGTGCAGGATGAGAAGGTGGGGAGGCGTGTGGGTGAGGGAAGGACAGGATGTTATAGTGTAGTGGTGAGGTTGAAGAAAGACAGGGCAGGGTGATGAAGTGGGATAACACAGGTTAGTGAGGAGCAGGATTTCAAAGTGTAGTGGTGGATGGGGATGAACGGGAGAGAAGGAAGAGTTCTTGTAGGTGAAGGAGCTAAGGAGACAGATGACAAAGGAAGATTGTTTGGCATAATTATTCTTTTCTGAGGATTTTATTTCATGTTATACTATTGTTTGTTATTCCCTTCTATTATTTGTAAGGAAAAGCATTTAACTTCCGCCATATTTCTTTGCTGCATGTCGCCAGAAACTCTTTATTGCAAGTAATATCTTAATGATTATGTATATGTGTACTACTTTCATTGTCTTTTTGACAAGTTATCATATTGCACACAAACTAACATCTTGCTCAGTATGTCACTTCTGCAATTGGCGGAGTAACATTCAATACTTTTTATTAACTTTGTTTTGTCATGGTGCACTGACCCTCTGTGCATCTCATAACATTCTCATAAAGTGATTAAAGTATCCAAGTGACATACTATTACAGACAGCAGCTGGAAACTATCATAAACACTTTAGATTAAGCAATAACTGCAGAGACCACAAGTCATATCCCACATACACACTTAATTTCCCTAAGAACATAATTCCATTTTTGCAGGTGGTTCACTTGGTACGTGACCCTCGAGGTATCATCAACTCGGTAAAACAACGCGGAGATATTTGGAAAGACCACAATAGGGATGCTGCCGCCCAGTGTGCAAATATTAAGAGTGATCTTGATCTGCAACAACTAGGACCACACAGGTCTGAGGCCGCTGATGTTTGAGTGCTTAAAAGTTTTTAGCTGTGGTGATGTATTTTTTTTATTTTGTTTCATGTCTAGGGTTATAACAGTATGTCGTTTGACCTGTTACACCTGCAAGGTGAAATATAAGTTTTCTTAGTTCCTCTTTCTATTAACTTGGACTTTCCTGCTTCTGATGTGAAATTACATAATTTTTCTAGTGATGCTAATTATGATTTCCATTTATGTGAATGATGTAAAAACCATTAACATTGATACTGTTATTTTTCTTGAAATTTTCTAGTGTTAGTTGATGCGAACAGTACAACAGTAAAACCATGTTTTTGTTAGAGCTTTTGTTCCAACTAATAATCAAATTTCAACTTTATCAGTGGCACTCATCATTCCATGCAGAATAACTTCACTTTTATCATGAACTGAACATATATATTTTTAGTGCAGCAGTTAAGTCACTAGCTTGCATGAAACAGCATTGTCTTTCTCCTTCAGGTACCTGTTGGTGAGATATGAAGATTTAGTGGAGAGACCATTGGAGGAGACAAATCGGATCTTTTCGTTCATGGGTGTACTTCTGAGACCATCTGTATTGACCTTCCTTAAGAGACATACAGGTGTGGCTCTAGGAAAAAGCTATATCAAGCATAGGTAAGTAACAACAAAGCAGAGGAACTGACATATTGGTTACACATTATCGTGTATGGTGGTCATTTGCCATCACGAGACAAAAGCTGTCGTGTAACTTGCCTTTCAAAATGATGATGATGACCATTTTTTGTTTTGTCTTAAAATGGCCAAACCAGTTCAGTTTACTTCAAACTGTTCTCATCACTGATTCATCTAACTCCCAAGTCTCCTCCTCAGCTCCACACTTGTCATGCACTGTTAAAGTAGCCTTGCATAGCCAGCATCATCATCCTTTTATTATTGTACTTACGGTAGCATCTTTAATGGCAAAAAATTCAATATTACAGAACAGCACACTTCTTTCACAATGAAAATATACCAATTGCATTATTCTTCCTAATTATCTTTACTTATTTCAGATTTTGTTCAGCTACAAAACTCATAAAAACGTTTATTGAGGTGCATTATGAACCAGACCATATCAGTGTTACCAACTTGTAATGAATCATCTCCTCCACAGGTACTTCGGCACATATCGTAGTGCTAAATTCAGCCACGACCACTGGAAGGACGAACTCAACGAGCAGACGGTAAAGCAGATTGAAAGTATTTGCATGGATGTCCTTAATCTCCTTCAGTATCCTATCTTGCATTCCTTTCCCTGATTGTTGTCTTGACCTTTAATTCTAATAGCATTTGTATGAAATTAAAAGAAATGTGACACTTTGTTCTTTGAAGGTGTCACTTGTATCACCTGTTGAGTTTGTAATGCATGCAATGGGCATACTAATTAATTGAATCACCTCATTTACCAGTTGTGTACAAAGGATGCATTACTTAGGTTGTATTACAGCACTAGTAGTTTAATTTTATTTATTAATTTCATTTATCTATTTTCTTCCATCTATTACTGTTACTATTCCTTGGGCACCTATTATCATTATGGTGCCTGTTATCATTACTTATGTACTTTGTGGTACAGATTATGAATTTAAAAGGATTATGGTAGTATAGAGCATGAACATGAATGTTATACAGTAAAAAGCTTGCCCTATATGTACTTTTATTTAAGAAAACTAAAGTAATGACTAGTTGACTCTATAAATTATTTTCGTCTTTGATTTCACAATTTTCTTTCAGAATATGATATATAGATAACTTTGTATTCAAATTCTAGTATAGGAAGAGGAAGGTGAGTCACATAACTTGATTACTGATATGAGTCTCTGTTAACCCAGTAAGTCTGTTGCATCTCAAACACATTATCTGTTCAAAGCTGATATTATTACCAATTACACTATTATTATTATGAGTATTGAATGATCTGATTTACAATAAATTTTATGTTATAGTAAAATGTTGACTTACTGTATAATATGTTACGTTGTAGCCAGGATCACTGTGGATCTCCTGCTTTCCTCTTCCATAGTGTAACTTCTTTCTTCAACTTCCGAATATCATCACTGAGGCGGAGGTAATCCTCTACCTCGGTGGGCTGAAGGGGAGGGAGGAATGAAGGGAGTCACAGCGGAAGGCATGCAGGTTTAATTTATGAACCAATGGAGTTAACGTTATGACAATACATATAAATTAGATTAATGGAACGAAAATATTTCAGTTTCTCCTTACTAATTTT
>JAPQNM010000021.1:4780001-4805001 GCA_029783475.1 Metacarcinus magister | reverse complement strand
CACCCCTTCTCACCATAGAAACATATAGATAGAATTTTTGTTGACACACTGATGATGCTAAGAAATATATGGATAACTTTTCACTTCCTGGATAAAGATATGATGAGACAAATTATAACTTCAATGATTAGACTAAAACTGGAATATGCAGAAGTAATATGGTCCCCTCACAAGGAAAACTATGTGTTGAAATTAGAAAAAATACAGAGAATATCAACCCAGATAGTGCCAGAATTCAAAGATCTCACAAAGGAGGAAAGATTAAAAGAAATTCAACTAAGTACACATGAAGAAAGATGAGACTTAATTACAATATATGAATTGATGAACAACCTGGAATAAACAGATAGAAAAGATCTAATATTGAGATGAAAAGGAGAAACTGGAAATTTAAGGGGACACAAGAAAAAATTGGTAAAAGGAATTGGTTTAAATGACAAAAAATTACAGTTGCCCCAAAGAAGTATAGATACATGGAATGGAATAGTCAGAAGAGGTCATAATGGCAAAGAATGTACATCAACTGAAGGAAAAACTAGACAAATATAGATACGGAGACAGGACCACACGAGTGTAGCTTAGGTCCTGTATATTACAACTAGGTAAAAAGACACACACACACACACATACACACACACACACACATACCTAACTGCCGCAGAAGGTCAGACAACACCCTCCTATTACAATCCACTCGAGCCTTCACCTCCGAGTGTTCCAGCTGCTGCTTCAGGAAGTTTATCTGGTCACAGGGAGGAGGAAGAGTAAAATAAAATGCATAGCGGTAAGAGAATGATGAAGAAAAATAGAAGTGGATATACATGTTATAATAGTTTAGATTATATTTATCAAACCTTAACATAATACTAAACTTATACTCAGTCATCAACAAAAAAAAGCCGCCACGAGGATCCTTACCTGAGACACTGGCTGCCCTGCCGGGTCGTGGCCGCCTCGTCCCCTCTCCCTCTTCATCCTGGTCTTGCTCAGGTCGCTACGCAGAAGGGAAACTTGCACCCACACTTGCGACGCCTGCTTCAGCCACGTTCGGAGCTGCTCCTCCATATGCCTATCAAGAGGAAACATCAGTGAGGTATCCATCTGTACTGCTCACTTATCTACTTATTTACTCCCTTTTATAGCATCATATGATAATGTTACCCGTTGGGAGGACAGTCTACTGATCCTGCTCTCAGACAGCAAGCCATACGACGTAGTAAAGTAGAGGCACATCTTGTATATGGTTTGATGAAATGAGTTATTGTCATGTTTGAATGGACGTGTGGTTATTATCATTTAACTTTACGTGTTTTTTTCTTCTGAATTATGGAATGTATGTATGTAGTAGTGCCTCCCTCAAGCACCTACTTATGTAACTGGTCGAAACTGAGTCTCCTTGAGGCCACAGGCAGCCTGGTCAGCCCCTCCTGCGCCTTCTGCAAGTCCTTTTGGCATGCCTCGGACTCCAGCACTGACACCTGCACCAAGGTTTAGAGGAGTTCAATCACTTTCCTCGTGAAACACCATTCAGGTAATTTTCCTGTTTGTTATAGAACATACATTCTCTCTATATATGTTCACCTGTCATGTCACCAAAGACTTTGTAGGCAACTCACCTAATGCTGTACTTGACTTATCTTTTACTTATTTGATACTTGTTCCCTTTTCATCCAATACCTGTGCACCTGACCCGCTTGGTACCTGTGTAGTTGACTCACCCGGTACTTATGCAGTTCCTGGTGCCACATCTTCTCTCTTTTCCTTTTGTTGGCCAAAACGATCTCCAGTTCTCGCTGCCATAGACGAGTTTTTTGCCGCTCTGACAGTCTGTTGAGATAGAAATACTCATGCGTCTCGTACACTATGTGGTGCAGTATTGTTGTATGTATGTAAGATGATGTAGATCTTTCACGTCGGAAATACTCAATTACAGAATATACATACATACATACATATATATATATATATATATATATATATATATATATATATATATATATATATATATATATTTATCTATATATCAAGTTCATGTCCCTAGACTGTTAAGTTGCTTGGTTACGCTTCTGTGGGATTTACAGCAACTTTGTATCGGAGCAAAGTGGCGTGGCCTGTTAGCGGCGGCCTTGTACAGGACGGAAACTTACCTGGCAGCTGCACGGTTGGTCCCGCGCGTCATCACCTGGCCACGCCGCAGCCCACGCACGTCCAAGGAGGAGACAGAGGGGGTGGCTGTTCCAGACCCTGGGTTGGGGGGGGGGTGTTAGAGGTGAGCACAAATATACTAAAACAAACATTACAATAATATGTTCTGCACTTATGTTATCATATACGAGACGAGTGTTTTCCTTTCATAGCATAGACGTTTACTTTCTTTATTTTACTTTTCCTTTCCTTCCTCCTTCCATCCCTCTTCGTCCTCATCTTCCTTTGCCCTTCCTCCTTTTCCCTCCCATCCTTTCTCCATCCTTATGTCTCACCAGAAGCGGCTGCCGTGGAGAGGGTTCCCTGTGGAGCCTCGTCCTGCACCTGGCTGCTCAGGTAGCGGGTGTACAGGTCAACTTCAGCCTGCAGCAGCAAACACAGTGCCTGCAACTCGGCCCCAACGCTCTCCAGCTGCTCCACGTTGAGTCCTGCACCAGTACACGGTTCCTTACCACAAATATTACTCCTAAACTTGATAATTAATACCTTATTCTATTTTGTTGGTGATTTTTCGACTCCTTTGGATTGACATGTATCAGTATTTTTAATTACCTGTATAAATTCAGTGAAACGAACAAGAACGTGTTATTACTGTTTGCATAGAGTGAATAGAGCAAATGCCAGCCTGCCATGCCAGCCATGGCTGGGGAGAGAAGCCTTCACCCTTACTATCCTGTATCCTTCACTCTAGAGTAGATAGTGTAGTCTCACAAACAGCCTCGTAAGGGCCAGCAGGCCTGTTGTTGTTTGTTCTTCCTATGTGTTCCTATGTGTTTTACTCCCCCCCCACCCGCTCTCTCTCTCTCTCTCTCTCTCTCTCTCTCTCTCTCTCTCTCTCTCTCTCTCTCTCTCTCTCTCTCTCTCTCTCTCTCTCTCTCTCTCTCTCTCTCGCTCTCGCTCGCTCTCGCTCTCGCTCTCGCTCTCTCTCTCTCTCTCTCTCTCTCTCTCTCTCTCTCTCTCTCTCTCTCTCTCTCTCTCTCTCTCTCTCTCTCTCTCTCTCTCTCTCTCTCTCTCTTTCACAGTCTCTCACCTGCTATCTCGTCTTCTGTGACTGAGGGTGCGCCGCTTAGCTCCGTCAGCAGTGAGGAGGCCGTGCTGCCCCGCCTCCCTTCCCCTGCCATCGTTAAGTGTTGTGGTCTTCACGCCCTACACTCCATGCAGAACACTCCGTGCCACACACTTGCTTCACAGGGGCCGTATCCACGGAGCTGTTATAGCTTATCACAACTGTCTTAGCGAAACAAAATGGTACATGTGTCATAGGTGTTTGGAAATGCTCATAAACTCATCTGCATGTTATAAATCCGCGCAGGATGCTAAGACAGGGTGCATCCTGACTTAGAATATGGTATTTATAGGACTGTTATATGAACTCAGAACAGACAGCAAAAACTGTTTAGGATTTGGAAAATTAGTTTTTCATATTTGTTTGATATTTAGAAAAAAGTAAATAAAACACCTATTTTAGTATATGTATATATACATATATGGGAGGTAAAGTCCGACTGTCACTTCCTCGTAGTGCCTCCTGGGTAACGCTAACGACAGCGGTGAAGTATGTATATGGAAAAAAAATTGAAAGGAGAAACAGAAACATCATCGAAAAGAAGAAATAGAAGAACCAGTGCACCTTAGATTCTATATTATTTTTTTCCCTGAAGATAGTAAAAAACAAGTCTTGGAAATTCAATAGACAAACACACACAGCTTTCATATATATGTTTCAAAACAATTTGACTGTGTACAAAACAGAAAAACTGTAACTGTGTCTGGAAAAGAAGAATAAGATAAAAGGCAAGCTAGACAGATGATTGGATGTGCCTTTGTATGCCTTGCGAATATAACTTAAGAACATGATGGAGGAGTGACTTAATACATGATCAGGGGTAAGCCATGGCAGCCTCACATCCCCTTTACTATTCATAACATACATGGACGAAGTAATGAAATGTTTAAAGAAGGACAGAGACAAACAAGGAATGGATAACAATGATATGCACAGATGACTTGGCATTATGGAGTGATGACAGACATGAGCTGGAACATCCACTGGTGAGACGGAAAGTGTATTTTCCTTGAACGATAATAGCAGACAAATTGTCATTGAAAGAATAATGCAACACACTAAATTAACAGGAGCATTATACTTAATGCACGCATAACTCTAGCAGCCAATAAAATTATGTTGTAATGTAGTATTATGAATTCACTTGTAATGTACGGTGCAGAAACACGTACAATGAACAAGGACAAAAGGAAAATATATATCTACTGCAGAGATGAAAATATTGAGATTGATGATGGGAAAGACCAGAAGAGCTAGAATGAATAATGATGAGATCAGAAATGTTGAATATTCCACTATTTAAAAAAATAAAAAAAAACATTGATGCGGCCCAGGTTAGATGGTTAGTGCATCTGAAGACGATAGACGAGATTGAACTATTAACAAAAAACGGGAATGAACACCAAATGGTGATAGACCGAGAGAAAAACTCAAGTAAAAGAAGAACAGATGCAGTTAAAGAAACCCTGAATAGAAACAACATGACTGAATTAGAAGATCTTGGAAAACACCTGACAATACAAGATAAACGAAAATGGAGGGAAAGGCTGCCTCGACAAAAAGGAGAATCATCTGTAACTGGGAACCAAAATAAGAAATAAGAAAAAGATTGATAATAGGTATATATATATATATATATATATATATATATATATATATATATATATATATATATATATATATATATATATATATAAGTTATTAAGTGGTGTGCGTGTAAGGAGGAATGTTATATTGAGAGACGTTAGAAAATGTGGATCTGCATGAGCAGTGTGGTGTAAATGGGGAAGTGGTGCGAGTGGAGAGTATGGATGATGTGAGATTAACAAAGAGAGTGTATGAAAGTGAAAGTGAAAGGGAGAGAAGACGGTCGAGGATGAGGTGCATTGATGGCGTGGAGAGCATGTGAGTGAGAGTTGTAAGAGAACGGTGGGTGTTCAGTGAATGGTGCGTGGGTGGTGATGGGTATTTATGAATGGAAGAACAGTGTCCCTGGCCACTCCACGAAGTAGAAAATAAACAACTATATATGATAACAATATAACAGCGTGAACTTATTTAGAGAACCAAATATGGATGTACAGCAGCCAGGTGATGTGACACGCGGTTACCGGTGCAAGGTGCATCAGTCCTACACACCTGTACTGGGCACCTCATAACTACCTGTACCTGATCTTTGAAGTGAACGGCAACAAACACACGTACACGTATCCACCTCAAATTACACTCATAACGGTTGTGTTTCCCGCAGTAGTAGCTCTATATGTGTGTGTATATATCTATCAATCTATCTATCTATCTATATCTATCTATCTATCTATATCTATCTATCTATATATATATATATATATATATATATATATATATATATATATATATATAGGTATATATATATATATATATATATATATATATATATATATATATATATATATATACATATATATATATATATATATATATATATATATATATATATATGTGTGTGTATATATCTATCAATCTATCTATCTATCTATATCTCTCTCTCTCTCTCTCTCTCTCTCTCTCTCTCTCTCTCTCTCTATATATATATATATATATATATATATATATATATATATATATATATATAGGTATATATATATATATATATATATATATATATATATATATATATACATATATATATATATATATATATATATATATATATATATATATTTATATATATATATATATATATATATATATATATATATATATAGATAGATAGATAGATAGATAGATAGATAGATAGATAGATAGATAGATAGATAGATAGATAGATAGATAAATAGATAGATAGATAGAGAGATAGATAGATATATAGATTGATTGATAGATACACTCTCTCTCTCTCTCTCTCTCTCTCTCTCTCTCTCTCTCTCTCTCTCTCTCTCTCTCTCTCTCTCTCTCTCTCTCTCTCTCTCTCTCTCTCTCTCTCTCTCTCTCTCTCTCTCTCTCTCCCTCTCTCTCTCTCTCTCTCTCTCTCTCTCTCTCTCTCTCTCTCTCTCTCTCTCTCTCTCTCTCTCTCTCTCTCTCTCTCTCTCTCTCTCTCTCTCTCTCTCTCTCTCTCTCTCTTCGTTCACTACTCCTCCCTATATATTTTGCTTCCCCTTACCCTTACCTCCACCTGCCACTACAGTATCACCTTAACTCTCCACCTCGCTACGTGACACACCTGTAGTCCACCTCTACTTTCGTCACATGTCAGTGGGTGGAGGTGAACCCGATCCCACCACACACGTAGTTCACTTGTAGTAGTATTTAGTCCAGCAGTACTTCAGTTATAGACCGACACGTCTTATGGTATCTGTTCTTCTTATGTATGTTCACACTTGGTTACAAACTTACTGACGGCTGACGGCTGACATGAGTGTGTGTGGTGTTGAGGGTTGCCATGGTTACAGCGTCACGTTGTTATGGAAACACTTCTTGCCGCACTTTGGCAAACGATATGAAGTCTATTTCTTTGCCAGAGTTTAAGGTTAATGATGCAGTGTGTGTATATCAGTATCTTGTTTACGTAACCTTCCTAACTTGAATATTTGGTGAATTATACGAGTACTGAAATTTCTTTAGTATTTTCTTTTGATATGAGTAGCAATATTTCATGATACTCCGCGACGATTACATGCACTCTAAGTTATTACAATTACCAACCATTATACATACATACATACACACCGCGATACATGCACCCATACATACATATATATTAATTTATTTCATGTGGGTATTTCTTGTACTTTATTATATGTGAGTGTAATGTGTTCATGACTTGTTTTTATTTACAGAAGTGTGTGTTGGGGAGAGTGTGCTGGAGGACAAGGGTGATGTGTTGGCTTGTAAGGCACATGGCGATCACCACCTCGCACTGCAGAGCTGCACGGTGTGTTGGGTCACTGGGTGCGTGTCTGGGGCTGAGCTGCTGGGCTGAGGGGCGATGGTGTGCTTCTTGGCCAGCGTGTGTGAGCGTGACGTGTGCTGCCGGGCGTGTGACGTGACGTGACGTGACTCCTCGTGACTGGCTCAGGTATGGCGTTTGTCATTCAGTTCTGGAATTATTATTGTTATTTTTTTTTATTGTTTATGATTGTGGTTGTCTTTATTATTGGTGGTCTTTGTCCTTAATGTGTGGTTGTATTATCGTAATTGTATTGTTTTTATTGCTACCTATTATTACTATTATTTATATTATCATTATCATTATTATTAGTTACGATCATTATAATTATTATTATTTGAATTATCATTATTATAATTATTATTACTATTATCATCATTACTTTTTTATAATGATAATGATGAACATAATTATGATTTTATTGAAAATAATGATGATAATTTAGATAATAATAACAACGGTGGCGCTAGAAGTCGTTTAGCAATAACAATTTAATTCACTTAATTGTATCCTGTTTGTCGTTACATTGGAAGGTTCTCATTACTGTGTGTAGGTGAAGCTTGCCCTGAGTTGCCTTTCAGCTCACCTGGCAGGACACGCGGTAGAGGTGGTCACAGGTG
The DNA here is from genome assembly GCA_029783475.1 of Metacarcinus magister. Taxonomy (NCBI): domain Eukaryota; kingdom Metazoa; phylum Arthropoda; class Malacostraca; order Decapoda; family Cancridae; genus Metacarcinus; species Metacarcinus magister. The sequence continues at coordinate 4,797,182 of JAPQNM010000021.1, read as the reverse complement.
ACCAGGTTCTGGTTAAACAGCGTCCCTTTTGGGCACAGGAAAGAATCCCTCCGGCCGTCTTGCTGACACATGTGGAATACCTGCACACGTACATACATACATATACATAAATGTGTACATACGGATCTATATCTATATATTTTTTTCAACATAGATGGACACAAATTAAGGCTGTCAAAGAATTCTAAGAAAAAGTCAAGTATTGTTTTTTTAATTGTAAAAGGAAGAGTAAGAGTTCGCATTGAAAACATTCATATACATACACACATACGTACAGCCTCCCCTAAGTTGACATTAAAACTGTGGTGACTCTATAACCCTTACCTTGCATCCTGCCTCTGTATCGGCGTAGTGACCTGGTGTCCGCCCGACACATGTAAACGAGGTCACGGCGGCGATCTGACGGCTGAGATCATTGGTGATTTCCGGGATGACCTGAGGGAGAGGAACATGAATGGTGAGGAACAGCGAAGCAAGAGGAGGAGGAGGAGGAGGACATGTAAATCCAAAAGCAGAAACACACCTGATTGTGCGTGATGTCATGCACAGTGGATGGGCGTGGCTGGCGGGCGCGACGAGCAGAGGGTCGTCTCTTACGTTTGTTTACTGGACGGGGAGGCGTGGGCGTAAAGACTTCATTAGACGGTGTTGTTGAACTGAAGGGTTCACTGACCCAACTTGCGGTATTCTGATAAGGAGGAGGTGAGAGGACAGGTGTGATCACTGCCTCTGTCTCTGTTTCCGTTGACTCTTGACTATAGAAGTTCTGTTCTTGGCTCCAGGGTGGTGTGCCTCTCGACTTACTAGGGAGGAAGTAGAGTGGAGGTCCTCTCTGTGGTGTTCTGGCAGGCAAGGGAGTAGGAGCACTCACGTATTGCCTGGATATGACGGTGGGGTCGCTCGTCCATGGTGACGGTGAGGTAACTCCGGTGTAACGCCTCATGTTATTTGCACGCGATATGACTCTGCGTGGCTTGGCTCTGTATGGTGGTCGTGGCGGCTGTACTGGCACTCCCTCCACCTGTGGGGAGTCACGGAGGGCTTGAATATCTTGGCCTATGTGCCGTACGATAACACTTTTCGGTCTGGTGTCGGAGACTTTATATTTTCGAATTTCTAAAGTCGGTCCCAGGAATTTCCTTAGCTGCTGAGGGTAATGAGTGTTGTTTTCCTTGTCTCCTACGTATTTGGATAGTTCCTCTACGGCTTTCATGTTCTTTCTTCCAAACTCCACCATGTCCACGACGTACTGTGGATGTAAAGGGAAAGGCTTCTGAGCCTGGGGACGTTTTGTCACAGTCACTGGTTGAAGTAACTCCTGCTGGGATCCGTTTTCTCTGTTCGTGTACGTTCTCTTTCTGCCAAACCTTATTTTTGCTTTTCTGGCGCGAATACTTGGCCTTTGGAGATTGTGGTTGCCTGGGATATTGTACAGCGGAATCTGCGTCGTTACATTCTTCCATTGGGCTGGCGGCAGGAGTCGCATAGGCCTAGATACACCCGTGAATCTCCCGACAGTCTTCCCTCTCCGACGAAACTTCTTGGTTCGGTTTGGTATCAACTCCGTCAACCTTGTGTTTCTTGATTCTGCTTCTTCCAGACTTACATTGCTGAACCGTAAGCCTCCAGGGAAGCTTGCTAGGCTATTAGTGTCACCTGCGTGTGTATTGCGTGTTTCATTAATGTGTGTGTCGTTACCAGCACCACTTAGAATGTTGACGTAACTTTCTGCTAATGTTGACAAGACGGGATAGTCCGTTGAGATGATTTGCGATGTGCGTTCACTAGATTCTGAGTCACCCGCGGGGGCTTTCACCTTCACTACATCAACGAAATAATGAGTTGTGTCCGTAAGCCCAGTGTTTACATTCACAGACTCCAAAAAACTGTGGTATTTCTTGAGTAATTCCCTAACACTTGGAATATATGTGCTCCCCTTCTCCTCTGGGTGACTCCTGTACTCTTGTGACTCTCCTGGGTTAAAGTGAGTCGTGTATGAGTCAGCAGGGAGGTGGTGGCCGGGTATGGGAGGGAAGGGAGACAGTGTGGTGATGGTGTGTGTTTCTGCTGCGTCCTGCCCGGAGTAATGCAAGGAATGGACGGGAATATCAGTCTTATCAAGGGTGTTCCCGCCAGCCAGCGTCACCAAGGGAACTGAAAGGCAAGGATAGAAAAAAAAAGTTGATTGTTGTTGATGTTGATTGATGTTGTAGTGTGTCAATGTGTAAGTGTGGTAACTATGGTTGTAGTTTTATAGTACTTTTAATGCATGATTTTATGTATTCACTTATATTTGCATGATTGTGTGCATTTCACTTACCTAGAAGATACCAGAATTCCATCTTTTCTGAAATGTATCAGAATTATGATGATTGTTTTGCATTTCTCGTGTATTGTAATCATTGATATTACTATTACTATTAATGTTATTATTGCTATTATTTATATTATTATTGTTATTATTATTATTATTATTATTATTATTATTATTATTATTATTATTATTATTATTATTATTAATATTATTATTATTATTATTATTATTATCATAATTATCCTAATTATTATTATAATTATCATCATTATTATTATTCAGTATGTCATTCATAATACGTTGTTATATTTCACCCATATACACCAAAAAAATACTGCAATAACATACCTTTGCTTTAATCAGATCCTCAATTCACAGTAATAGGTAAATGCAAAGAAATAATTATCATTTCGTCTTCCCATCTCGACCAAACCACCGGTGATTGTATCTCAATATTCAACTTTGCGCAAATAAGGAGTTAATTCAGCAACTGTCGCATATTATCATTGTTATTATTATTATTATTAATATTATTATTATTATTATTATTAAGAAAATCTATTATCAATTAAACATGATTTCTTCGTATCTTTTCTCTTTGAGTTGTCGAGAGAGCAACAGTAACACACCACCTCGCAACGTTTTACACACTGGACATTATGAAACTTTTCCCTGCTATATACCCGCGGTTCCTCACCCCCCCCCCACCCACCCCCCGCACGTGTAATTTGCCGCCGCCCTAGTCATTTGGCGAGACCTGTCATTTCGCGCCAAAAGTGAACTGTCGACATACTTCAGTAATGTTTCTTTCCCATTTCTTTCCCTCGTTTACCATTTCTTCGTCTCTTTCGGTTGTTGTTGTTGTTGTTGTTGTTGTTGTTGTTGTTGTTGTTGTTGTTGTTGTTGTTGTTGTTGTTTACGGTGATTAAACACAGGTAAGAGTTGAGTACAGGTGATGTTTTGTTAGCTTTATGTTTTTTTTTTTTTTATTTGTTTTTGGCGTTGAAGTCGTATTAATGTTGAAATGAAAAGAAAATTAGAACGTAGTATATTTATGTTATATGATGAATCGAAATGAATTCAATATTATTCTCTTGTGCTTATTTTGCAATGTTATTCTACGTTTTCTAATTGTCAACATGTATATACTTGACTCTCTCTGTTGCTATTGTTCTTTTTAATTAACAAATGAACTTAAGATCAAATTCAAAAGTCAAACTGATAAAGGAAAGACTCTCTCTCTCTCTCTCTCTCTCTCTCTCTCTCTCTCTCTCTCTCTCTCTCTCTCTCTCTCTCTCTCTCTCTCTCTCTCTCTCTCTCTCTCCTCTCTCTCTCTCTCTCTCTCTCTCTCTCTCTCTCTCTCTCTCTCTCTCTCTCTTTCTCTCTTTAATCGGAATCGTGAGCAAAATCATGGCTGTGGAAAGTTAAACCATCACTATCACCACCACCATCACCACCACCACCATCACCATCATCACCACCACCATCACCACCACAACTACTACCCATCGTCTCTATCACAGTCACTACAACTACCATCATAACCATTAACAACTATAACTGCAACACCAATCACTACCATCACCACTATTACCACCACCACTACTACTACCACTGTCACCATTATCACCTCTTCACCCCTACACCCACCCATACATCACCACTCCATAACACCACCCCCAGTACAACACCTAGCTGTATAATGACCACACACCCTCACTCACCACCACACTCTCTCTTCCTCTCTTTAAAGTTACATAAACACATCCTTCCCTATTTCTTAACATTGCAAAAACGCCAAGTAGAAACACCATAACATTTAACATAACCTACGTACTTACTACATAGCATAGTACTTAACACAACATCAACATAGTATAATGGTATATCTTTTACCATAACATAACATTAAATAAAACATATAGGCGTTATAATTACCGCTTCACCTCATCACAAGTCAGGTGAAACTACATTAAGCTTTAGTTACAGAATATACGAGTCACTATATAAGATCCATGTCTGGTGATGTATTCTTGGTGCATAATGTTAACTTTTATTTTTGATTTCATGGGTTTGTAATGTTGGTAAATGGCCTTTGTCTGTGTGTGAAATGCGTGGTGAAAATGTTGAAAATATGAGGAAGGCACGGTGCAATGAAATGGAAATGGGATTGAGTGAGTGAGAGAGAGAAGAAAAAAAAAGAATGAAAGAGAGAGAGAGTGTGTGATAAAAAGAAAATGATGATCTGCATATAATTACACTTAATGGAAAGAAAGTGACAGAATGAGACAGATTAAAAACGTGAAATACACGAGAGAGATATTAATAAAAAAAGAACAAAAAAATACGCAAACGGGAGGTAACCTGAGACACACACACACACACACACACACACTCACACACACACACACACACACACACACACACACACACACACACACACACACACACACACACACACGAATAAAGAAAGAGAAAGTATAAAAAAGCGTCTTGTTCTTTGACCCGCTTCGACAACTTTCACTACGCACACGCACGCGTCTCTCTCTCTCTCTCTCTCTCTCTCTCTCTCTCTCTCTCTCTCTCTCTCTCTCTCTCTCTCTCTCTCTCTCTCTCTCGCTCTCTCGCTCTCTCTCTCTCTCTCTCTCTCTCTCTCTCTCTCTCTCTCTCTCTCTCTCTCTCTCTCTCTCTCTCTCTCTCTCTCTCTCTCTCTCTCTCTCTCTCTCTCTCTCTCCCCCCCCTCCCCCACTCTCCCCCCCCTACACGTCCCCTCCTCCACCCTCACGCCCCTAGATGCAGGCAACCCTCACCTTCCCTCCCTGCACGCCCGCCACGCCCACACCTCTCACGTGTCACCTAGTTTGTCATACTCTAGTTAGCCTTTCTGATAGTCTTAGTTCGTGTTTTTTAATTATATAGTTATGTATGAATAGTGTATAAAGGGATCAGAAGGGAATATATAGTGACAGAACATCGTAGAATATGAAGAATAAATAGTTTTCTGATGTTTCTTTTAGTTCTGTTTTTTTTTATTTAGGTCACAAAGCCTATTATTTACAAGTTTAGAAAATGGAAGAAAAAATTATTAGAAAAGTATGTCTTCTTTCCATCCTGGAGAAAATAACGAATGTCTATGTAATCCAATGTAATCCTTTGTAATCCAGCTTTCACATGATCGTGGATGTGGTGAAGTGAAACACTGTATTCAAAATATCTAATAATATAAAACACAATTTCTAATAAAGCTTCCTGGTTCAGTAGTCCAGTTTTGTTTGCTGCTAACATTCCATCGTGAACCACAATCAGGTGAGGCAGTAAAATAGGTCGCCGCAGGTAGAGTGAAATCTGGAGAAACACCAAAATATCCGGTAATTTCAGTGAACCAATTTGCTTTTTACTTTCCATTTTATTGCCTCGGTGAAAATTTGAAATTGCTGGGTAATGTTAACAACGTGACTTTACCGTTGCTTTCTAGTTCATGTTATTTACTTGACTTTATATGTAGTGTTTGTAGGTGGATCTTGTATTCTTCATTATTCTCTCTCTCTCTCTCTCTCTCTCTCTCTCTCTCTCTCTCTCTCTCTCTCTCTCTCTCTCTCTCTCTCTCTCTCTCTCTCTCTCTCTCTCTCTCTCTCTCTCTCTCTCTCTCTCTCTCTCTCTCTCTCTTTCTCTTTCTCTCTCTCTCCCCCCCCCCTCACTCTCTCTCTCTCTCTCGCGACACAATGGTTCTCGGAGATTCATGTCCTGATACTCATTGAAAGCATCGCCCCAAAAGCCACCATTGTTACCACATCTAGGACACGGGAAGATAGAATCGTATTGCATAATGATAACAAAGATGCAGTGACGATCAAGCAAAACAGAACAATAATTGAGCTTATCACGGAACAAACGCAGGGATAAAAAAGTACTCGATTGTTGCGAAATAACTAGTGGAATAAGAGCAATAAGAGTGATAAGCATGATTGACCTGCTTTGGGGGAGAGAAAGAGGTGTGTGCTGACGAGGCTGAGGCTGTTGAGGTAGTATAGTAAGGGTCTTTTTGTGACCTCACGTATAGGGTTGTGAGGCGAGGGTGACATGTTTCTGCTGGATCACTGGCGAAGTAGGACGACAGTGGAAAGTGTTTTTACGATATTTTTTTGTTTGTATGGCAGAAAGAAGAATGGAATGTAACGAAAAGCGATGAAACTAATCATAGGAGTGCAAGGGAGTGATATCAAAACGAGAGATGAGAGGAATAGAAAGAAGGTTTATAAGTAGAAATTTACATCACATAGAGTTAGTAGATACATTTTGAGGATAGTGAATGCTTTTTTTTACTATATTTGATGAAGAGGACTCCATAGCAACCAGAAAGTCATAGCATAAGTCAATAAATAGTATTTCATGTTAGAATTGTATAGTCATCCTCTTTATGTTGTCGCAGTGAAAGAAAATAGAAACTCACTTCGTTGAAGAAAATGAGTTAATTTTATGAGTGGCTAAACTATATTGTAAGCGCATTTGTTTATTTTCTTTATACTATATTGTTTGAAGTCGTGTGATAAAGACATGTTATGGGTTTATATATACATACTCTTCCAATAAGGCTACATATATTCTAAATGTTTGACGATGAGAATCATGTACTGCAATCTTCAGTCTCATTTGATTACAATGGAAAACACATTTCGGATAAATTAACTTTTCTTTCCAATGCTTCGTGAAGCAATGAATGTAAAACATTTTTTTATAAAACCTTAATATTAATAAATAAATATATATTAATTGATTTATTTAATTTTACTGACGAGAACACGAAATATATTTGTTGTATTTGATATAATATATGACAAATGTGCTGAATGTAAACTGAATGTAAACAGTGAAGGGTAACACGTGGGCAGGAGGAAGACGTAGTGAGCAGTAGCTTGGCAGCAAGTAATACAGTGTTTGGGTGAGTAGTGTTGGGTGTAAGGTTGTAAGGCTTACTGGAGACTCGATGAATATCCACGGGTGATAATAACGTGTTGGTAGAAGATAACAGTCTCGGGGGACGAGTTAACAGGCGGAGGTGATTATGAGGTGATGATGACGGACAGGGTGTCATGGCGGCTCAGGGCTAGGCTAGCAATGGAATTATTTATATTTTATTCCGTGACTCATATTTTTTTGCAATATGCAGCTAATTTGTTTTAGTAGTAGTAGAAGTAATAGTAGTAGTAGTAATAGTAGAAGTAGTAGTAATAGTAGAATTAGTAGTAGTAGTAGTAATAGTAGAAGTAGTAGTAGTAGTAGTAATAATAGAAGAAAGAAAATAAATACTGTAATGGATTTACACCATGACCGTTCGGTGTGTGTTGTGGGCGACACACTCTGTGGTGGTGTGTGAACGCGTGGCGTGACCCGTGTGTAGTGTTCGTAATGCGTAGGTGAGGCACAATGTCATGTGGACTGGGCAAGTCTAGAGTGGTGTCCAGGAGTGGTGGAATAGTAACAGAGTGCGTTAGTGTGATTCAATTAAGAATTTTGACAAAAATGTTTTTATTATGTTCGTTTAGTTAATAACAAGGAAATAGACGTTGACACTACAATTATGGAAAGTGACCGAGTCAACAAAGTTTAACATGATTTAACAAACGAATTTGGACAAATGAGTACAATTGTAACAATACAATTGTAGCGTATGGGTACAATTTAATATACTTACTTGTAATACATAGTATTTATTTATTTGTTCGTTTATTGATTGATCAATTTTATGTGATTATGTGTGGTGAAAGATGTTGGACACATTTCTGAAAAAAACAACTAAATAATCTAGTACCTTTAAAAAACCTATTTTGTGATACAGGAAGAGGGAAAAAAAACCCCATCTAGCTGATGATGTACTTTGCATTAATTCTACTTCGTGTATTTTTAGTATAGAATTGTGATGTTAAGAAAAAAAATCACAATTTTATGCTAGATATACACGAAGTATAATCAATTTCACACGTCAATATATTGAATTGGCTTAGTAATATAGTTGTACTCGCTTGCTTTGCTTACTTGAACAAATACATCAATAATATTTGATAACCAATGAATGATGATGCATACTGTGGATAAATAATAACAAGTCATGCCTAATAAAAATTGTTTTATATACAAAATACAAATTAAAGTAAGTGGAACACACATTTCGTTTGGTTTGTGTACCACAGTATTACTTGTGCCTTCCATCTAACTGCAGAAAAGTTACCTAATGCAATGACATGTGTGTTATCAAATTCTAGTACATTTAGATTTTAATTTGTTTCTTATTTCTTTTCTCCAGGCAGTGAGGACAAGTGTGTGGCTAGGCTGTGTTGGAGGGTCACATGGGGTACAGCGGCTAGTAAGTCGTCGGGCCACGCTATGACGGCGAGGCACGATGACTGAACCCCCACTGTACCTTGAATGTGACCCTCCAGCCAGCACTGCCACGACACCACCTAAACCACCACCACCACCACCACCACCATCACCACCACCAGAGGGGAAGTGTAGGTGCTTTTAAGGTATGTGTTTTATGTAGAAATGTTTATTGCATTTTTTATTTGTCATTTCAATCATGTTTTATGTAGTTTATGTATTTTATTTTGTGCACCATTGTATGTGATTCCTCCTGACGTGCAGTACCTTTGTGTATAAGTATGACCTCCTCCAGCCGCAGTGTGTGTTGCTTCACGTACTCAGCTTACTGTTGTTAGGTTATACCTGTGTGCTCACTAATTAGCGTTACGTGAACTTTTTGAAACCGTACTGACGCTCCACTTTTTTTTTATTTGCATGTGTATTTTTTTGTTTGTATTTATTTATGTATTTATATATTTTTTCATTTATTTATCTTTTTTTTATTTTTTAGTGTTTTTTTTTTATGTTGCGTTGTAGTAGCGTGTGTTGAGTCATAACCCTTTGTGTCCGTCGGTCCTCGTGAAACACTGCAACATATATATAAAATTCGACTCGGTATAGAAAATGATGCAAGAATATTCTCACGCAAGATTAGTAATTGAGGAGGACTCGAATGTGTATAAAAAGCAACAAATGTTATTCAGGAAAGTTCGGTCATATGAAAGAAAAAAAAATAATATCAATAGAGTCCTGATGAATAAGATTTTCGTTCTTAGTTCTTGTATGTGCCTTGGTAATAATGATAATGATAATGATAATACTAATAATGATGATACTACTACTACTAATAATAATGATACTAATAATAACAATGATAATGATAATAACAATAATACCAACAATAATGATAATAGCAATAATGATATTGATAATAATGATTTATCTGTATACCTGGTTTATATCCGCTTAGACAAGGTGCCTTAAGGGTTCAGGAAAAAATAAATCTCCCCTCCCTCTACACCTTCTTGCATAGTTGGAAAAAAACAATACAGAGGAGTGGCTCACCAGCCCACATCCTTCGTCCCAACTAGTCGCCTTTCATGCCAAAGAGGGATACAGTGGCAGGAGCCGATGATGTGTGACCAAACCGGGTCCCCTTACCACAGGGAATAATAATAATAATGATAACTACTACTACTACTACTACTACTACTACTACTACTACTACTACTACTACTACTACTACTACTACTACTACTACTACTACTACTACTACTATTTACTACTACTTATTACTACTACTTATTACTACTACTTATTACTACTATTACTACTACTATTACTACTACTATTACTACTACTACTACTACTACTACTACTACTACTACTACTACTACTACTATTACTACTATTACTACTACTACTACTACTACTACTACTACTACTACTATTACTACTACTACTACTACTACTACTACAACAACTACTACTACTACTACTACTACTATTACTGGTACTACTACTATTACTGGTACTACTACTATTACTACTACTACTACTACTACTACTACTACTACTACTATTACTACTAATACTATTACTACTACTACTATTACTACTACTACCACTACCTACTACTACTACCTACTACTACTACCTACTACTACTACTACTTACTACTACTTACTACTACTACTTACTACTACTACTTACTATTACTACTACTACTACTACTACTACTACTACTACTACTACTACTACTACTACTACTACTACTACTACTATCATTATTGCGATTACATTATCTATATTATATTTACCAATGCTATTATTACAATTATTAATAATCTAGTTCATCAATTATCGTACACATCACATTGATTTAAAACATTATCTTATAATAATATGGTTATCTTATGGAAAAAAAAACAAAGAATGTGAATTCTAAAGGTTACAGGAAATTAATAAAAAAAAATGTTTGTTAAAGAGTCAGACCCAGAGTAGTAATCATCATTGTTATCATTAGCATAGTTATTACTATTATTGCTTTTATTTTTATTATTATTTATATTATTATTACTATTATTAATATTATTATTATCATCATTGTTATTAGTTTTCTTATTATTATCATTATTGTCATTATTATAATTATTTTTATCATTATCATTATTATTACTTGTTATTATTATTATTATTTTCATCATCATCATCATCATCATCATCATCATCATCATCATCATCATCATCATCACATCATCATCATCATCATCATCATCATGGTCGTCTCGTTGGTGGTCGCCATTCCCACGGAGGTCGACGCTCTAACATGTTCTCCTCTACGATTTACTCCTCCAAATCATCGGCCCACCTGGCCAGCCTCCGTTTGGCCAGGTAAAGGGAGCAGCCTCCTTGTTTACCTTCGCCTTCTACCTGTCAGAAGGGTCGTAAAGTTTTTTTTCCCCATCGTATTATTATTTAATCCCCATATTACTGCAATTGGTAGTAAGACAGAGATTTACGTGAGCATCAGAGGGAGATAATATATATTTAGTCTTTGTTATCTAAGCCACAGTCCTCATAAGTCTTTGCTAAGTCTTGAAAGCCTGACTTACGCCCGCCTGAATCTTACAAAATTAGACCTACGGACAATCCCTTTCGCCAAATTTACAACTGTGAATCTAATTTTGCATCTAATTGGTCAATACATTATGCGGGTGGGCCATCCTACCAAGCCAGGGAGGTGGGATGGTTTATGGTGATGGCTGGACTGACCCGCAAGGCAATTATGGAGGGAATATTGTCCATTGTATGCTAACACGAGTGGTCGCCCATTAACTAAACTCTTGCTCCTTTCTTCTTTCTCTCCTTCGTTTGTTCAGATTTTTGTTTTTGTTTTTTGTTAATGTTGTCTCAGTTGAAATTGTAGTTTAGTTTGTTGTTGTTCCTGTCTGGTTGTCTATCTGTATTTTCATCTCATTTGTTGCGTCGATTTCTTCATTTGCCTGTTATGAATAGTGAATGAAGTGTTACCTAGAGGTTAGGACACGCTGAGTTAGGATTTAATGAGTACCTCCTAAAGGGCCCTCTAGCTGGTGCATGTAAAGGAAAACGAAGGTAATGCACCAGTTTAATTATTTCTCATTAACCTTCATTATAATCAGCCCGGCAGGTAATATTACATACTGATTAACTTGTTCATTCATTAAAAAAACCAAAAAAAAACCAAGAGACTAGGTTTTGACTACCGATGGACAAGATATTTACTGATGACTCGTGACACAATCTTTTAGTACAGCTCATTGATGATTATTTGTTTGTGAGAAAAAACTTGTTCAAGCCGAAAACTTATGATAGGAATTTGTGGTTTTAACTTATTCATGGTTCTGATGATTACTACTACCACTACTACTACTACTACTACTACTACTACTACTACTACTACTCTACTACTACTACTACTACTACTACTCCTCCTCCTCCTATAGGCCTCCAGCATACCTAAAGACATGCCTACCGTCACTCACGTTCCTCTGTCCAATTACCTTCCGTGTCCCTTGTTTTGACTCTCACCTGAGGCCTCTAGGAGAAAGGGAACGCCGCCCCCCCCTCCATTCCTCCTTCCTCCCCTCCCTTCCTTCCTCCATCCTTCAGGAGTGGAAAGGGGGCACGAGGCGGCTGATGGGCGATAAGGGTTTCCAGAATCCTTCCAGTGCGGTGTGTTCGTAGGAAGCATGGGTGAGCAGTGTAGGATACCTGCCCACACTTTTATTGTCTCATTTTTTTTGTTTATTATTTTTTTTCTTCTTTTTTTTTTTTACTTCTGCTTCTGCTTTTGTTCCTGCTTCTGCTTCTTCTTCTTTTTCTTCCTTCTTCTTCTTCTTCTTCTTCTTCTTCTTCTTCATTTCTTCTTTTTCTTTTTCTTTTTCTTTTTCTTTTTCTTCTTCTTCTTCTTCTTCTTCTTCTTCTTCTACTACTTCTAGTGGACGATTTAACATTAGGGAAGGAGACAGGAGAACACGTAATAATAGTAATGATACTACTACTAATAATAATAATGATAGCAATTATAACGACAGTAAAAATAGTAATAATAAAAATAGTAATGATAATGATTGTAGTAATGATAATAATAATAATAATAATAATAATAATAACAATAATAATAAAAATAAGAATTATAACAATAATAATAATAGTGACAAGGTTGCCATTACGACAGAGACCCTTCATTATCTTGCCTTTAAACAGTCCTTCAATGACACACAAGTGAGAGTGAGTGGCGGCGGGAGGTGTGTGCGGGGAAGGCAACACCACGAACCTTAACAATACCTGGGCATCACCCTAACACACCTGTACACTCTAAACAGGTGCTTTGGGTGTTACCTGCCTTCATTTAAGACTGATTATTTTAAGTGATTTTGGTGTTACATTAATTGTGGTTATTATATTTTGTTGTTCCTATCCACATCCTTCCACTTTTTTGTACTTCCACAGTTCCACACTTCTTTCTTTCACTCCATTTGTGTCTCTACTCCACCTTGTCTTGTAGCTTACATATCCTTACTTTCTCGCACCTCACAGCCTCATGCCTTCATATTTGACTTCTTGACAGCCTCCACACTATCCCATGATCCCTCCACACCTCCACATCATCCACATTAACCACCATCCACACCGTCTCCACCCTCACACCACCACACCCTCACACTCACCCGCTACACCCAGACGACATTCACCAATCGTCACTCCACTTTACATCCGCACACCCACCTCCACCTCACCCACGCACACCCACATCCTCCAGGAGTGGCAGGCGGGGAGGGGCCCTCAAGGTATCCATCCCATGATGCATCTAGCGACGAAGAGAGAGAAATGAAGACCCTTAGCATTAAAACTTCCAACTTCTCCCCTTATTAGCGAATACCAGGAATAGCGTCGCCTCCCCACCCCTCCCCCCCCTTCCTTCCCCTTCGCCTCCTCCCCCCCCCCTTCCTTCCTCTTCGATCTGCCTCCCTTATCGTTCGTCACAGTAGCGTTTCGTTAAGAGGATGAGGTTTTCCAACGTGGGTGAGTGGAAGGTGTGGTGTGTGAGCGAATGTTTCTGATCCACCTCCTCCTCCTCCCAGTCCACCTCCTAAACGGTAGTCGAAGAAATGGAGGAGAGGAGTCCCGGGTGAGATTTGTCAACAAGTACGACCATAAGGAGAGGGAGAGAGAGAGAGAGAGAGAGAGAGAGAGAGAGAGAGAGAGAGAGAGAGAGAGAGAGAGAGAGAGAGAGAGAGATGAAGGGAAGTTAGGTGGATGAGACGCTGGATGAAGTGCACGTAATGTATATTTTTATTTTCTTTGTCCCGATTTTGATGATGTTCTTGCCGTTGTTGTTGCTTTTGCAGTTGTTGTAAATGTTGTTATATATTTTTTCTCTTCATCTTTCTTCTTTTTTTTTTCCTCTATTTTTCATTCCACTTCTCATTATTATTTTTATCATTATTATTATTACTATTATTAGTATTAGTATTAATATTAGTATTATGAGTATTAGTATTAGTATTATCATTATTATTATCATTATTATTATTATTTTCATTAATTTTATTATTTCTATCATCATCATTATCATCGTCATCATCACCTTCCTTCGCTCCCTTATGTAACCTACGTCACCTGTCATCTCCTCTACACCTTCCCTTCATCGTCTCGTTCTTCCTTCCTCCACCCTGATAGTCTCCTTCCCTTTGGCTATGACTTAACCACTACGACAACCATTTCTAAAGGGGGAACTACGTCTACTGCTTCCCCTTTCCCTTCCTATCCCTTCCCTTCCTTTCCCTTCCCTTCCCTTCCCTTCCCTTCCTTTCCCTTCCCTTCCTTTCCCTTCCTCTCCCTTCCCTTCCTTACCAAAACCTATAAATGATAAATGAGCTGAGGAATGTCTTTTAAGTTCTCGTCCTTGGTAAGTCATCATCTATTCCTCTTCTTCTTCTTCTTCTTCTTCTTCTTCTTCTTCTTCTTCTTCTTCTTCTTCCTGTAAATAAATTGTAATACTATTGTAACTTTTATTTATTTATTTATTTTTTTTTAAGAGAACAGCAATTAATTTTTTTATTATTATTTTGTACATCTTAGTCAGTCTCCTAATTATGTAAGAAAAAAAATATATATACATGAGTGAGGGAATAAGAGAAAACTTGATATATATATTTTTTTAAGGTTAAGTCTTTGTCCTCTTCCTCGTACTTCAAAAAGACTCACAATAAGCAAATGTCCACGCACACAAAAAATCTCTCTTAAATTCGAGGTAACTGACGTGGCGTGATGGCGCGGAGCTCAATGCAAATAATGGCCTTTGATGGCAGACTTATTCTCAAGATTTACATGATTTTCTGCGTCATTTTCTTCCCTTTCCCCATTTTGAGGTCTTTTGTTTGATATACATTGTTATCTTCAGAACCAGTGTGTGTGTGTGTGTGTGTGTGTGTGTGTGTGTGTGTGTGTGTGTGTGTGTGTGTGTGTGTGTGTGTGTGTGTGTGTGTGTGTGTTTGAATTAGATACAACATCTTTTTTTCTTGTATTCATTTACTCTCTTTCTCCTTATCAAATACTCTCATACACTTACCATTAAACAATATATGTTTTTCCTAATTCCTCTTTCTTTTCTGTTTAACTGGTCCGGTAGAGCCTCATCATTACCGTCAAGTAAGGTACACATGCGACACTTAGTGAGACGGATAGCTTGAGAGGTGTTGTTTTAGAATAAGACAATGCCTCTTTGTCACCCCTAGGGAATTGTTTTTAAATTAACGTTGTGTCATGCCCCATTTTATTTTTTTTACCATATGATAATTGATAAATGTACTTTGAAATATAAACAATTTCATGTTGAAAATAAATATGAATATAAAACGGTACAAATAAAATGTAGGTCCCTTAAATTACACTTTCAACAACATGTGAGATCAAACAAAGTTGAAACTGAAAGCTATGTTCCACTTCGTAATTTATGAAATATTTGTATTAACATGTCACGTGTGGTATCATATATAAACTATTTTACATAAAATACAATTCTAAGAAGGAGAAAACACAAATGACAGTTAGCTTGCATGAAATGTATAAGAAATAACTGGAGTGGTCACCCTTCCTTAGTAACAAGTTGAATGTAATAAAACATCCTGCAAGAATGAAAGGTTGATGTTGATAGACAGAGACGGAATAGTTTAACGAGGCAGTGTGAACACGGAAACACAGTTACTGAAAACAATGTGAGGGAATCATCTGTATGAAAAAGTCTTCTGAGGGTTGTGGGAGGAGGTATAGAAAACATTATACATAATTCTAGTAATAGGCATGTTATAGGACCACTATATCTATGGGATGCATGTAAAGTAGTTTCCATTTAATCTAAATGTGACATGTTGATACAGCATTCTACATTTCATGTAATCATTTCATAAATTACAAACTTGAAAGAGGCTTACAATTTCAACTTTATTTCACCTCAAATGAGCATAACAGTGTCTTGTGAGATACATACATTTGATTTATACTGTTTATATTTTAACAATTACTGATTTTATAAAACTAGCATTAGTGTGTTACCAAAATTGGTATGTCTGCACTTCTTAGTTCCAGATGACGTTATCAAAAAAATGTTTAAGATTGACAAAGTAGCACCTGCCAGACTATTCCAACACCCCGGGCACGCCTTGGCAAAAATAATAGTTTTAGTTACTATATTTATCGTTACGTTACATTTTCACTTTTACTCTACTTAAACCTTCACACATCCTTATCATTCCTATATTAAACGCTCTTAGTTTTTTGCTCAGGTCTTTCCATACTGTTTTCAAATTTGAAAGAGAGAGAGAGAGAGAGAGAGAGAGAGAGAGAGAGAGAGAGAGAGAGAGAGAGAGAGAGAGAGAGAGAGAGAGAGAGAGAGAGAGAGAGAGAAAGAGAGAGAAAGAGAAGAGAAAGAGAAAGAGAAAGAGAGAGAGAGAGAGAGAGAGAGAGAGAGAGAGAGAGAGAGAGAGAGAGTGAGTCTGTCTGTCTGTATAGAGTCCTAAAGGCGTCCCTGGCTGGACCTCACCCCTTCACCTTTGGCCCCAACCCCATACCTTCCCCAGCCTGACATAATCACCTCCTTTTGGCTTATCAACTCCACTACTTAATATTCATGGGCTGGGACGCCGCTGCCTGCTCCTTGCCCCTGTTTTTGCTGCTGTGCGTGCGCCTCAGTATGCTGACTCTTGTATCCCGCAACGATCCCACACCAATAAACAAACCCGAGCCTTGCCGTTGAAAAATAAGCTTGTGTTTGTATCTATGCAAATGTGTGAAGGTATGTGAGATCTGCATATTGAAGGTGTGTGTGTGGGTTTGAGTGTGTGTGTGTGTGTGTGTGTGTGTGTGTGTGTGTGTGTGTGTGTGTGTGTGTGTGTAGTGTGTAGTGTGTGCTTGAGTGATGTATATAATATTGATATTTTCATTGAATTGTGTGACTGATT
>JAPQNM010000021.1:4760001-4775001 GCA_029783475.1 Metacarcinus magister | reverse complement strand
TTCTCTTCTTCTCTTCCTCCTGCTTATCTTCCTCCTCTATTTTTCTCCATATATTAAGTTCATCCTCGTATCTGCATCACTCGTCTTACTACTACTTATCATTAACCTGACCTGACACACATCACCCAGTAACCTCGTCTAACCTCATCTTGATCATTTACAACCTCAAAATAAATTGATAAATAACATTACTATACCTACTTATTTCACGTTATGCCTCCCTTTTTCCCCTTTAATTTCAAGTTTAACATACTCCCCTACGTACCCTTAACCCTTAGTGCTTCCCTTTCTACTCTCTTACCTATAAACTTCCTTCCCTTTACCCCTTACGGAAATATCCCTCTCTTAACCCCTACTCCAGGAACGCCTTTTCCTACCCTTTCTAACAACTTAAAACTCATTCCCTTTCCTCTCTTTGCTCTCGTCTCTTATAAGGATTCATGTCTCTCCTCTACTCCCTGTCGCTCCCTATATCTCTTCTTCTTCCCGCTCACCTCCATGTATCGTACCTGTTCTCCTCCTGTACTGAACCACGTAAGGACATGAAGTTTGCTGATATGTACATAGAGTCTCAAGGTTGTATATAGTTTAAAAAGGATTGATAAAGTTGGTTTAATTGACACAGTGTTTGTATTCACGTTCTCTGGTTTCTTTTAGGTTTCATTTAGGTTTCTGATGATGTGTTTGTGTTGCTGTTTTTTTCATATTTTTTAGTCTTTCCCTCAGTTTACGTTTTCTGTTGGTTTTATTAGTTTATTGTTCATTGGTGGATGGATTGAGTGTGTGTGTGGTGTGTGTGTGTGTGTGTGTGTGTGTGTGTGTGTGTGTGCGTGTGTGTGGGTGTGTCCAGAACTAAATCACAAAATGAAAACCCAAAGCTTACACCCATAAATAAAATGAATAAGACCCCAGAAAAATCAAACCCACGTTAAGAAATGCCTCAAACACTCCATGAAAAAGTCAAACGCAGCCTCAAGCAGACCATAAAGTAGGAGCATAATAATGAAGAATCAAGAGAGGAAACAAAACAGGTATCTACCCTCACCTGAGAATAATTACCTACATAATTAGGTTACTGCACACATAAACTAAGGCGAACGATGTGGAGCTGCATTTTACCACATGGGAGAGGAAACGAAGAGGAGAAAAAGGAGAAGAATAAGAGGAGGAGAGGAATGCTTCAAGACTAGATTTCGATAACAGGTTTCTTTGTCTTTATGGGAAGCGAACGTTGTGTTTTAATACCGACAACACCCTTCAGTCATGTTTATAATGATGCGAAGTGGCGGCGTATGATGAAAGGGGTCAATAAGCGCTTCTTGGCTACCTAGCAGGCTTCTTACCGTGTCAGTAGCACCGGTAGCGTGTTGCTTACAGGTGATATATTCAACCTCTCCCCTGAGTCCCTTCCTCCACCCCCACCAGGAACTCTACCTGAAGGAGGGAAAGGACAGGTAGACCACGGGAAGATTGTGATGTGTAGTGTGAATTAATATGGGTTATTTCCCCCTCCCTGTGCTGTTTTATTTTTAGTATTGTTTGGCCTGAAAGTAAGTTTGCTTGACGAAAGGAAGGGACTGATTGTGATTGTGATTGTGATGTGTAACTGAGGTTTGTATTTACGAGAATGCATTGTGGTTGTGGTATAATTAATTTTTTTGTTTTATTAAGAGTGTGTTTCGTGTTACCAATTGAAAGGTTGAGGTTATGGTAAGACTCATCTCCTATTATGCTTTTTGAAGTGTGTGATTTTCGTGTTACCAATTCAAAGGAACATACTTGCCTGGCGAGGGAAAAGCAAATATACTGCAGGAAAGTTGATTGTGATGTGCTGTAGTGGAAGCTAGGTAGGATAATTTTTTTCCTAATATGAAGGTGGAAAGTATGTTATGTTGCATATTGTGATTTGTAAGGTAACAATGGAGGATGACAGGAAGGTTTTGTGTTGAGCTTTTCACGTCAGAGGAAAAGTACCTGTGGGGGAATTGCCTCAGTTACCTCGTTGAGCAAGGTCACCCTCACCCCCAAAAGGCTTCTTGAAAATAATACTGCAAATTTGTACTAGGCAGTGAGAGTATGTCCCCTTCAAGTCACTTACTAATAAAGAGCTTCAGTGTTGGGTGTAGAGCGTAGTGTAGAGGGCACAGCTGGAGTGACCTGGAGGCTGTTGTTGGCTGAGTGGAAGTGTGACGTGACGTGGTGAAAAATAACATCACTGGCCCGCGGCTTCAGGAGTGGAGTGGAGTGGAGTGAAGTGGAGTGGTTTCCATGGTGTCTCTTTGCCCATGGGAGGCAGTAAAGAGGAGAGTCTGTTGTATATTGAGAAGAGTTGTGGCAGTGATAACCCTAAGTGTTGAGTCTACCTTGCCCACCTGAAAGGGTCCTCAGGTGTGGAAAGCAAGGTGATGACCTGATCGAAATGTAGAAAGTTTCAAGCTTATTGTAATTGTTAAAGGCTGTTTGGCCATTACATCTCTCTCTCTCTCTCTCTCTCTCTCTCTCTCTCTCTCTCTCTCTCTCTCTCTCTCTCTCTCTCTCTCTCTCTCTCTCTCTCTCTCTCTCTCTCTCTCTCTCTCTCTCCTTTTTTCAGGTTTTCGTGTCGTAACGTGCCGTGCTGGATAGATAACCTTTGTGTTTCTTTATGTTTTGTGTTACATTCTTCTAGGGACGTTTTAGATAACAGCAGAAACCTTCGCGTCCATCACCCTCCAGCTCCCTTCTTCCCTTTCCTTGCCTCAATATTTCCGTCGAGTCGCGCTACATTAAGCTTTTATAGAGTACGCATTAAACCAGCGTTCCTCCCTAAAGCCTTGGTAAACGAGGCACGCTGCCAGGACTCATAAATCAAGCAGTGCGTTGAGCTCACGTATTCCCGCTCAACTTTTCTATTTGTCATGATTTACGAAGACGGCCACTGGTGATGATGGTGGTGGTGGTGGTGGTGGGGGGATTTGATGTTATTGGCAACACTGCTTCTCCGGTATGCTCGGCTGGCAACACTGTCCCCAGGGGTACCCCGGGGGTGGGCCGGAGTGTCGCCCCAAGATGAGTAATGTTTCCTTGTGGGTCCCCAGCCGACCGTAAGATGGCGGGGGCGTCGAGGCGGCGGGCCACCCTTCCTCTGCCTCTCCGTGCGCTTTTCGATCTTATCTCACACTGACTCGTGCGGAGATAGGCAGCCGGGGACTCTCTCCCTCCACCCCGCAGGACTAAGGTATCCTGCGTGTAGACCAGCGTTGTGGTGACTCGCTGCCCTTCCGCCGAAAACATGGAAAAACATAAAAGCATCGGGAGGAAGAAAACAATCGGAAAATACATCAGGCGTATAGGTATCAGGTTCATGCTCACGAGATTGTGGTGACATCAAATACTCGCAGCCAATCAGGGGCTCCGGTGTGGCCAGGGGGGCGGGTCTACAACATTTCCTGCTTTATGATTGGCTGTGACGTCACCGAATGAATAAAACATGCACAGCGACTATGACAAGTGGAAAAGAATGACACTGTCCAGATATGTCGCTTCGTACGAACGAGGGCAAAGGCTGCTCAGCGACGAGGCGGGAAGGGTGTGTTTGGTGGTCTTCCCGCCATCAGGAGGTAGAGGTTTTTTGTTCTTAGGGACGAGGACGAGGACGAGGACGAGGATGAGGATGAGGTTACAGTGAAGCATTGAATGAGTGTGGTGCATTTATGGTGCCTTGTGGTGCTTGGGTGTGTGGAGGCAGGCTGTTGGGGTTTGATAAGCAGTAATTATGAGGTGAGGTTATGAGAATATGTCCTGCAATAAAACTTAAAATAAATATGTGTGGAATTAAATTTTTTTGCTATCTGAATATTATTGTTATTTTAATTGCTATTATTTCATTAAGGTTTGGGTTATAATTATTATTTTGCGGTCAATTATATTATCTTGGTATGGTTTTTTTTTAGGGTTTAAGTGTTTTTACGTTATTAAGACACCACACAAAGCTTACCTATTCGGGCGGAGTTTGCAAGACGAAAACAAAAACTACGACGCTGAAAACTGAAAGAAAAAGGGAGACGTTTATGTCGTCAAAATGCAAATAATGTAGAATAAACAATTTCTACCCCCTATTTCTACTCCCTTCAACGTATATCACCTCCACCCTTCACTTCTCTCCCTGACACACACACACACACACACACACACACACACACACACACACACACACACACACACACACACACACACACACACACACACACACCTCATCGTCCCCATCTTGAAGTATAATCGATAAAACGTTACCAAATACATATAATAAAATTCCTCAGTTACTTGTGTTGACTAAAACCACACGCCTACCACCCTTGCAACACCCACAGTTACCCAGCAACACAATTTTTTTTAGCAACACACATACAAACACATATGACACTACCACTAGAATCACCATCATCACCACCACCACCACCACTTTCTCTCATCCGCCTCCTCACTCACCACCACCATCACCACCACCACACTGGGTCAACACAGCGGCAAAGTAGTGATACAGAACAAAGGAATAAACACAAGCTTCATAGACACTACAAACAAGGGAATAATGGAATGAAGGAAAGGAGAAGGAGGAAGAGAACGAGGGACTGAAGTAAGCGCGAAGGGAGGAAATTAAGTAAGGATGGAGGAAAGGAAGAGAGAAGTTAATTGTAAGGAAGATAGGGATGGAGGGAAATACGGGAGAAGAGGAGGAAAGTAAGAAAGGATGTAGACACGAAGGGAAAAAACTAAAAATAAGACTATATAGAGAGAGATGGGGGAAAAAAAATGGATGGTAGGGACGGAGAGAAACATGCATAATGGAGAGAGAAGAAAGGCTGAAGGGAGGGACCTGAGTAAGGAAGAAAGGGATGGAGAAAGAGAGATAAATAAGAATATGAAATAAACCTAGTAATGAGAAAGGAAGAGAGAGAAGAATGTAAAGTAAGCAGAGTGAGAGTAAGAAGGAAAATAGGAATGCGATACGATAAGCAGAATGAGAAGGAAGGGAGGGGGAAAAGTAGAATAAGCAGATAGAGAATAAGGAGGGAGGGAGGAAGGTAGACTAAGCAGGAGGGAGGAATGAAGGTAGGGATAACAGAGAAGGATAGTAAGGAAGGAAGGAAGGAAGGGATGTAAGGCAGAATAAGCAGAGGAAGGATGAAGGGAGGGATGCAGCAGGTCGAATAAGCACAGAAAGAATGAAGGAAGGGAAGGGAGGCAGGTCGAATAAGCAGAGGAAGGATGAAGGAAGGGTGGGATGGAGGCAGGTCGTAGGATATAACATCAGCGACAGACAACACATCACAGTGCCTTCAGAGGACCGAATCTGGACGTCGGGCCTGAGTGCCATAACCTCACACTCCATAAAAGGTAACAAGGCGTGCCAGGACCCATAAAAGCTAACGAGGACACTTGACAATGGTGGAAGCTCCCGAGGGCACGGTCATTGCCAGGGGGAGGACGCCCTTAGAGGACCCATGGGAGGAGGAGGAGGAGGAGGAGGAGGAGGAGGAGGAGGAGGAGGAGAGCAACAAAAGTCAACTGTCCTAGAGGTTATGAAAAGGGTCTATATTTATATGTTTTTCGCAAAGTATAAAATGATAAAATGTTGTGTTTAGTATCTCTCTCTCTCTCTCTCTCTCTCTCTCTCTCTCTCTCTCTCTCTCTCTCTCTCTCTCTCTCTCTCTCTCTCTCTCTCTCTCTCTCTTCTCTCTCTCTCTCTCTCTCTCTCTCTCTCTCTCTCTCTCTCTCTCTCTCTCTCTCTCTCTCTCTCTCTCTCTCTCTCTCTCTCTCTCTCTCTCTCTCGCTCTCTCTCTCGCTCTCGCTCTCTTTTTCTGACCACCTCACCACCACCAGCCACACGGACATCACACGATCACCTCCGGCCAGACACGTGCTGAAGGGTGAAGAGGAGGAGGAGGAGGAGGAGGGGAGGACGCGTTGGTAAAAGGGGAGAGGGTAATACAGACTGGAAATGGGAGGAAAAAATACAGTATCGACTACTACTACTACTACTACTACTACTACTACTACTACTACTATTACTATTACTTTTACTTTTACTTTCCTTCGTCAGTGTAATATTAAGCTTTTGGAAATCAGTGCCCCGAAAATCCTCTTTGTCAGATTTGTAAGTGTTGTAAATAGTGACTTTGACGCCAAGCAGCATTATCCTTAGCGGGGCTCGAAATACAGCACGTGACCCAAAATATAACACGTGCTCAGTAAGATACAACACGTGCTGAGCTCAGAATACAACACGTGCTAATATCAAAGTACAGACATACACAAATCTATTTCAAGTACAGGATCAATACTATCACGAACATGAACAGAAAGAACAACAATAACATGAAGGAATTAAAGATAAAGTACATTAACAAGAAAACAAAAACAAACATTCAAAATATAATTCCAGCATAAAATGAACAACATAAATAAATACAAGAATATCATCAAGACATACATTACGTGTAACAATAACAACAACAACAACAACAACAACAACAACAACAACAACAACATCGGAACATAAAACATGGACTCCACACATGCAAACAACAACAACAATAATAACAACAACAACAAAAGCCAAGCAAAACATTTCAATCTGTACCAAACAAATCACTCAAGGATTACAATAAATCCAAACAGTAATCTTTATTCATGTCTTACTCACCCTCAGTTACCATCACCACCCTTCCCTTCCCTTCCTTCCCTCCCTCCCTCCTCCCCTCCCTCCCTCCCTCCCCAGACTTATACTGCAGGAAACTATAATCTTCTTAGCTTAGCATATCAAGTTCTCCTCCTCCTCCTCCTCTTTTTCATCCACCTGAGTCAATCCTCCCCTCTACATACACCTCTAGATCCACTATATAATCCGTGCACGTAGAGAGGAAGAGAGGGTGAAAAAACAGTTAGGTGGAGGTGGCGTGGAATAAGGTGGAGTATATGTGGAGGGTCTCACAGCCACGCCTCCACCATCCCAATTAATAAAGTAGAGTCGTGTTTCGCTGGAAGGGACTGACGAAATCCTCTTATGGGTGAGATGGCAAACTGCGCCGCTCAGGAGGGAGGGAGAGAGAGAGAGAGGGAGTGTATAGGGATGAATAGGAAGGGAGAGGGAGACATGTACCGAGGGATATAGTGTGATAGGGAGGGTGATGGGTGAAACTAAGAGGGTGAAGGGAGAGCATGGGAGGGTGAGTGGGTAGGAAGGAAAGCAAAGGAATGGTAGGTAACAAGGAAAGGAATAGAAGTGGAGGAAGGAAAGAAGGGAAAGGAGGAGTGAGAGAGGAAATATAAAAATACGAGAAAGAAGTTAAGGGAAACAAAGGAGACTCAGAAGAGAGAGAGAGAGAGAGAGAGAGAGAGAGAGAGAGAGAGAGAGAGAGAGAGAGAGAGAGAGAGAGAGAGAGAGAGAGAGAGAGAGAGAGAGAGAGAGAGAGAGAGAGAGAGAGAGAGAGAATTGAGTGTAGCAAGGAGTGAATTATAGAATCATGAAAATAAAGATAAATGAAACATCATAACACGAAGGGAAGAGAATGATAAATGAAGAAAAAATGCGAAGTACAAACGCATGAGAAAATTAAGGAAATAAAAGCTAAGAGGAAAGGAAATATTTGTTAAGGAAATGGAGGAAGATAAAGAAATAGAGAGAGAGGAAGACAAAGGAAAAATAATGATGTGTTGAAATAAAAAAAAAAAAAAAAAAATGTTAGATGAATAAAAAGAAGATTGGATGAAATAAATAAATATATAGTTAATAAATAATAAATAAAAAAAATGAACAGATAAAACAAGACAAAGACGAAAGAAAAAAATTGAGAAAACAACGAAGGAGGGAAGAGAAGGGAAACAAGTATATTAAGAGGATTAGCTGATCGATCGACTAACTTTACAATAGAAAGAAAACGAAAAGAAAGAAGGGAACGTGAAAGGAGGAATATAAAGGAAGGGGAAAGAAAGTGAAGGGAGACTGTGTGAATGAAGATCAGAAGAAAAAGAAAAGAAAAAAGAAACATTACTGAAAATAGAATGAAATGAAAAAGAATTTGTAGCGAGATAATAATAATACAAAAAAATAGGAAACTGCAATAATGATTTCTTAAAATAAATAAATAAAGAAAATTTACTTACTGACTGCACACAAATTGATAAGTAAATAAATTGATAAATAAATGATTAAATAAATATATAAATAAAAATAAAAATTTGCTTTCTCTTTTTGTATCGATGAAAAAAAAGAGGAACATATAAGGTATTAGATTGTGTACATCATTAAGATCATACAGTGTTCTGGATCCTATACTTGCATACACAGTTCCTCCTTTGTTCAGCCTCCTCGTCCCGGGTAGAAAATCAAAATAATGAGTTACTCTAATTTCTGAACGTCTTTTGTTAGAGGAGGAGGAGGAGGAGGAAGAGGAGGAGGAGGAGGAGAGCGTGATCCTTCATGTTCTTTTTATGATCGAGAGAGAGAGAGAGAGAGAGAGAGAGAGAGAGAGAGAGAGAGAGAGAGAGAGAGAGAGAGAGAGAGAGAGACAGAGACGAGACGACAGACGACAGACGCAGAGAGGAGAGAGAGAGAGAGAGAGAGAGAGAGAGAACAAAAAGACACTACGCCTCCCACGCTCACCTTGGAAGGCGTGGGAGTCGAACGTTTCATCTCAGGTTTCTTTAAAAATGGAGCTTCGAAATGTTAATCCTCCTCCTCCTCCTCCTCCTCCTCCTCCTCCTCCTCCTCCTCCTCCTCCTCCTCCTCCTCCTCCTCCTCCTTCTTTCTAGGCTACGGGAGGAGACGGTTAGGTGTCATTGGAGGAGATGAGAGATAGGAAAGAGAGAAAGAGAGAGAGAGAATGCACGGGTTTGAGGTGATAACGATGGTGGTGATGGTGGTGGTGGTGGTGGTGATGATAAAAAGAATATTGAAAAAAAGAATAGAAAAGATGTATTCCTTCTCCTCCTCCTCCTCCTCCTCCTCCTCCTCTTCATTCTTTTCTTCTTCTTTTTCCTCCTCCTCCTCATCTTCACTAATGGTAGGATAACCTTTGATTGCTTCCTCACTATTATATTCCTCTTATCTAATTTTCTTTTCCTTTTTTTGTGTGTATGTGTCGACGTGTCAGGAAGAAAATGTACTTTGTTGGGGTCTGGTGTGCTCTCTTTTGCCTGTCGTTCATCATCACCACCACCACCACCACCACCACCACCACCACCACCACCACCACCACCACCTCCTACACTATCATTATCATCACCGTCTTACTACACTTATTTTTCTCTCTATTTTTATTTTTATATACTGGCATTTCCTTGTAGTTTGATTGATGTTCCTTTTAAATCACCACTTGGATGATTTCAATTGGAAAAAATTTGCAATCAGTAATTTTTCAAGTGTCGTAATTTTCTATAATCTGAAACACCATCGTCACCTCAAATTATTCTAGTACACCTCTCACACTCTCTCTCTCTCTCTCTCTCTCTCTCTCTCTCTCTCTCTCTCTCTCTCTCTCTCTCTCTCTCTCTCTCTCTCTCTCTCTCTCTCTCTCTCTCTCGCTCTCATCACTGTTCATATCAACATCACAACAAGATGAAGTGAACGGCAGAAATATTTACCAAGAAGGAGAGTTTGAGGGTGGGAGGACGTGACGCATCTAGAGCCATCCATCTATTGATTGGATTGTGAACTAGTGAAATGAGATAATACACGGGATTCATTGTACCCTGGGATAGAGGCGAGGAGGAGGTGAAAGAGGAGGAGGGAGAGGAAGGTGTGCAAGTGAGAAAGGAGGTGTGAAGGAGGTGACGAGATGGGAGGGAGAAATAGCAAGCAGGAAGGAGGGAATGAAGGAAAAATTACTTAGATGAGAGGAAACGTTGAAGGTTTATGAGAGAGAGAGAGAGAGAGAGAGAGAGAGAGAGAGAGAGAGAGAGAGAGAGAGAGAGAGAGAGAGAGAGAGAGAGAGAGAGAGAGAGAGAGAGAGAGAGAGAGAGAGAGAGACGTGATCTATCAACATATAATCGTGGGAACAATGTCTCCTTCTCCCTCCGTATCTCTCCTTCCCTCCTATCCCTCCCTCCTCCCTTCTCCCTTTTCCTCTCCCCGTCCGCCAGGTTACACTTCTTTTGTACCTGAAATGTTCCTCTTTAAATGCAGGTTACAGGGAATAAAAACATGTGTGGATTACTACAAAAAAGTGAGTGTAGGTCGGAAATCCTGGGGAAAAAATCGTCAGTGTGTGCTTTGATGGGTGAGGTTCGTCCTGTTATTGTTTTGAGGAGGCTGTGTGGCCACCCCGCTATTGTTAGGGCGGAAAAAAAAGGGGGATTTTTATACTAAGGATGAAACGGGGAAATTTTATAGTATTGTTTAGAGGAAAGAAAAGAGTAATAATGTGGATTGTTGATTTAGTTTTTGCTGCTGTGATTAATATTTTATTATTTTTATTATTATTATTATTATTTGATGGTATTTTAATGTATTTACTCGTTTTTTTTATGAATGATAATTTAGTTCTTAGTATCAGGTTTTCTTTTGTATCTTTTACTCTGTTAAGATTTAGGAACACTGATAACAGGTCAACAATACATTTTTTTCTTTTTATCTCCTTCATTTTATTAATACGAAACTTTGGTCCAGTGTGTTCTTGAAAGTCATTGATGCATTAGGTAAAAAAATAAAAGATTGTTATGTCAAGACAGTATATTTATTTTTTATTTTTTTATTATTTGTTTGGTGTTAAGATTTTTTTTTTTTTTAAAGCAGGCGATTTTGTTCTGATATACTGTATAAACGTTTTTACTTATATACTTTTTAATGTATTGAATTACGACAGACGAGAGTTTTTTCTTATATATATATTTGTTTTTTCTTTTTGTATACAATATCCGTTTTTTCACCGTAGGGGTCACCATGATTCGTGTTTAAATTTACTTTGCCATCAGCACACTTAAATCAATGTATTTTATCCACGAACACCACAACACGACTGGACGTACTTCATCAGCCTTCTTCCCTGTTTCCTTGTTTTATTCCTCTTCCATTTCATCCTTTCTTGCTACCCTTATTCCACTTTCATCTACAAGCACAAGGAAAGCAGAGGATTCATATTACAACCTTTCTTCCTTCTTTCTATCCTATTTTCCTTCTTTCGTTCTTTTCTTCCACTCTTATCCACAAGCATCAGGGCAGAACAGGAATTATCTTAACCTCTTCTTTCCCTTCCTTCTTTCTTTTCTCTCCTTTACTTTTATCTTCAATTATTAGAACAAAACAGGAGTCCTCTTAATCACCTCTTTTGCTTCCTTCCTTCCTTCCTTCCTTCCTTCCTTCCTTCCTTCCTTCCACTCTCACATTTCCATCCCAAGCATCATGGCAGAACAGGAATCCCCCCCCTCCCCCACCTCCCATCCTCCTCCCTCATCACTTCACGAAGGTCTCTGTTACGTCAATCCATTTTCATTTCACCTCAGCAACCCTCCTTGACTTCCCACGGCTTTCTCCTTCACCCTGGGGAGCCTCGCCGCCCACCCCGGGACCCGCCTCGCCCTGCACCCTTTACAGTCACCGCCGGAGTCAGGAGCTCGTAAATACGGGTCAGTATACACGTTGGGGCTGCGCTAACTGACGCTCCGGCCGCGCTGCGCATACCAAGTACTGGCAGGTAGGCGGCCGTCCAGCAGGTACAGGGGCTTTATAAATCTGACGAAAGGGGTGGCTGGTGGCGGTGGCGGAGGTGGTGGTGGTGGGAGGTGATAATGAAAGTTCAGATGATGACTGGGAAGTAATAAAGGAAGGGAATCAAGATCTCCATATTGCGCAAGGGTTGTCTCGTCCATTGTGCGGCCAACACTACCCTACCTCCTCCGTGGTTGTGTAATGTTAACACACTCAGCTGACTCGCGGGTTCGGTTCTCCTCCCTCCTCACGCGTCACTAAGAGGATGTAATCAAGTTAAATCCACGGTGACAGGAAACATTGATCATTACACCTGCCGAGAGGTACACCTGCCCCACGCATACCAGAGTGCAGAAGACGCGCCTCCAGCCGAGCACAGCCATCACTCATTCCATTATGCAGCCACCGAGACGCATACCTGAAGCTGTGTATTCATTACCTTCTTAATATTCGTGCATTGCTTCATTTGCTCAACCGGCGCATTCCTAAGCCGGAGGGAAGGCGGAGGAGGCATGTAGGAAGGCAGTTTGGCATGTGTTCGCGTCAAACGGAATGCGATGGACAGTGGCAAGACATCGTAAGGTTCTACCAGCACGATTTTGGAATGCAGGAAAGTTAGCATGCGTGTGTGGAGGTGCGGGGAGAGTCAGGCTGGAGGAAGGGGTGGAGGAAGGGGTGGAGGAGGGGGTGGAGGAGGGGGTGGAGGAGGGGGTTACTTGGCGTGGGGGGAGGTGAGGAATATACTAGGGACATCAGTATACATGTGTGCTACCGGCGAGAGAGAGAGAGAGAGAGAGAGAGAGAGAGAGAGAGAGAGAGAGAGAGAGAGAGAGAGAGAGAGAGAGAGAGAGAGAGAGAGAGAGAGAGAGTAATCAGGTAACAATATCATATCACATTTGAAGGGATTGGAATGATGCTGCGGCCAAGATGCAGTAGTTTCTCATTCCTGGTGTTGTTTCATTATCATTGTTCTCGACAGAGGAGTGTATGTGTCCCGCTGGGTATGAGGAGGGAGAGAGGAAGGGAGAGAGGGAGGGAAGGAGGGAGGAAGGGAGGTAATGATGGTGGGCATTATGTGTAAAATCAGAGAGGACATTTTAGTGAAGTTGTCAGGTAGATAAATTGCGCTGCGCTATTTGATGATGTGTAATGTGTTGTGTTGGGGTGTCTTTTGCGTGTTGTGTGATGATGATGTTGTTGTTGTTATAGTATTTTTTGTTATTGTTGTTGTTGTTGTTGTTTATGTGTTGGTGTATTTGTGGTTATTTTTCATTAATTCCTTCATACATAAACAAGTACACGTATATATTGATGCTAATATTATGCATAGAATTTCACTCACGTACATACATCCCTCCAGCTAGTGTATGTATTTCCCTTCACACACACACACACACACACACACACACACACACACACACACACACACACACACACACACACACACACACACACACACACACACACACACGCCGCCAGGACCCATAACCGTAACTCGTCTCTCAGGCCGGTCCTCTTGTGCGCCTCGCGAGCAAATTGAGTCTAAATTTCGGAACCGCGGCGATAAAAGTCTGGCAAGCGCCACCCCCCTGCCTACTAAGTGCACCCGACGCTGTTATGAGCCGCGTTAAGGAACATGGATCCCGTTTCAGGCGCTTTTATGGGTTTCAATACCACACAGATAGAACATAGCTTACCTCAACACCCCTATTTGTACATGCGACACCCTCCCCCTCTCCCTCCGTCCTTTTCTTCCTCCCCGACACACAAAGAAAAGACTCTTCATTTGCACTTGTATTCTTTTTTTTTTTTTTTTCTTTTCTAATGATACATGGGAAAGATATTTTTTCATGGGGTTTTTTTTTATATATTTTTTTTCTCTCCTACATGCTACGTCGTTTGAAATACGTGTCAGGTGTTAACGTAATATTTTCCTTCGAGATGTGACACAAGCGAGACAAACAGATGTGGATAGTCACCTTGCGCAACTCCGGGGAACGCGTATGGGAGGTCTGACTTGCGCATTCTGCCGCTCACCTCAATGCTCCTTCACCTGTCATGATTGCCTGCCTCACCTGTTCCCCGCGCGCTGTGGGAGGTTAATTACAGGCTTCCAGGAGGGTAATCTTGACTAACTACTCTCGCTGTCCTAAATGAGGGTTTCGAGTGAGTTGTCGCGAAAGGCCCTGACCCCAAGACACACGTGCGGGCAGGCGTGTGGGTGTAGGTGGGCGTGGGGCGGCTGTATAATGAAGAGATGTTCATGAGGAAGGTTCAGGTGCTTCAAGCCAGCCTCAGAGGTATTCCAAGCCACGCCGAGGCAATTAGGTTCTCATGTGCCACTGGGAAATGGAGTGTGTTAATGTGTATTTCCTTATAGAGATGTGAAATCAGTTTGTGTCTAGCTTACCTGAGGAAGGAGGAGGAGGAGGAGGAGGAGGAGCAGAAAAAATGTGTGAGGAGAAAGAGTAACGAGGAGAACGATGCCAGCAAGAACAATGAGGGAACAAAAATGTAAATATCATATTAATAAGTTATAAAATTAGTAATGGCAACAAATGGAAACTTAAAATAAAAATATACAGAGACTTGAGTTTGATGATTCATTTAGAAAGGAAGACAAAGGATAAGAAGGAAGGGAATGAAGGGAAATGATCGAAAGAATAAGGTGGTACAAGATAAAGTAATGAAGGCATGTTAGGAGGGAAGGATAAGAGAGAGAGAGAGAGAGAGAGAGAGAGAGAGAGAGAGAGAGAGAGAGAGAGAGAGAGAGCGAGAGCGAGAAAGAGAGAGAGCCTCCGTCAGCTTGTTCTTGGTTAGTGGCCACTGCGATATACACACACGCACACACCCACCTCAACCCTGGCCCATGAATCATCCACACACACACACACACACACACACACACACACACACACACACACACACACCCGTCCATCAGCTTAATTGGACCGTAGAACATAGGAATCCCACGCCAAAGCCGGATGTATTATTACCTATATCCCACAGGACTCCCACATCACCCCCACAGGACCCCCATAGGACCCCAATAAGACTCCCACAGGATGCTCTACTCTGAGGCTATAGTATCCTTCTTCTCTCCTTTTCTTTCCCTATCCTTTATTCATTTTCCTTCCATGCCCTTTCTTCACTTTCTTCTAGTCTTTTCATCCCTTTCCTTCACTCTATCTTATTTCCTTTCTTTATTCCTTTCTGTTAACTTATTCCTCCTTCTTTCCCTTCTGCCCTTTATTCTTTCCTCTCTTTCCCTCCTCCTTCCCTCTCTCCATTACCTTCCTTTACGTCACCTTAATTCT
>JAPQNM010000021.1:4742501-4752501 GCA_029783475.1 Metacarcinus magister | reverse complement strand
TCAACATCTTCACCCAAACGCCTGAAACTAGCAATTTAATTTTTTTGCCTCCTCCCACAACACGAGTTTGGAGAAGAACGATCGGTCTGCGCATCTTCCAATTTTCCGTGCACTGATTAATTCAACCTAATTAGCGAGGTGTCAGGTGATGAGCACATTAATCATGAACAAAACGATATGGTCCAATTTGCATTAAGACGGGCCACACCGCTTGAACACTTTCCTTATTTCTCCTTAACTCGTGCGTGCAGGTGAAGGTAGGTTACTGCAGGTGCTTTTGTTACCCACTTCTATTCCCTCATTACCTGTGCCCTGCAGGTGTACAGACAGAGAGTTGGTGACGCGGCCCCGCCCTCTCGGGACATATCACGCAAAAACACACAAAAAGTTAGTAGTTAGCGAGGGAACCTGATCCTTCTGCCACTCCTGCAGCTCGCCCAGTTAATTCAGACTGATGTTATCTGCAGGAGACTTGTTCCTTCTCTGCACTGTGGTGAGTTGTGCTGGGGTACGGTGGGCTGGGGGCTTGGCTTGGCTGTGGGGCGTGGTGGTGGTGGCGTGGGCTGGGGTGGAGTGTGATGGAGTACCGTGGGTTGGGGACTGGCTTGGTTTGATGTGGTGGTGCAAGGGGAGTTGTGGGTTTGATTTGCCTTTGTGTGTTGTGGTGGGGGTGGCTTGGTGGGGTTGGATGTTGTGGTGTGATTTGTAGTGGACAGCGCTTGGTTACAGTGGGCGGGCATGGCGGCCTCTGTAACCTGAGAGGGGAGAAGAGAAGGTTTGAATAATAGAAACAAAAAATAGGGGAATGAAAAGAGGCGAGGATAAACAATTACTGATGATAGAAGAATAAAAGGGGAAGAGAAAGAGGAGATAAATAAATTAGGAGAGAAGTACGACAAAAATAAAAGAATAAATAAAAAAAAAGAGATGAAAAAAATAAGTTGTTTGAGAGGGTAAGAAAAACGAGTAGCAAGGTGAAGGGAGTAGAGGAGGAGGAGGAAGAGGAAGGAAGGAGAATAAGGGTATAGGGGCCGCCAAGGAGTGGAAGGCAGCTGAGCAGGAGTAAACAAGGCATCATCTGTTACGTCCACGCTAGACAAACACGGCCTCACCTCACGCTGGGGGAAGGGGAGGAGAAGGGCCACCGCCGACGCTCTCTCTGCAACTAAACATTTATGACAACCTTCCTCTCACGGCTTTACTGAGTGCACCTCCCGGAGCCTCACTCACACGCCGCCCGCTTCGTTGACTGATCCAGGTAAAAGCAGCTCAGGTAACTTTTCAAAGGTGTATGTACCCTCCATACGCCTCGTTGAAGTGGGATAAAGTCTCCTACCCACACACGGCTCGCTGAAATAGGATAAAGCCACGCTCCTACGCCTTTTTGTAGTGTTTATGTAGTTGGTGCAGGTTGAGGCGCTTACTTCATGTTTATTGAGTGGCAGAGGCGTCCATGCGGCTCACAAGAATGGATTGAAAATGTCTTGTGCAGGTAACAACGGGCAGGTGTGGTGGTCCTGATGGCACGGCGGACTCGGACGACCTCAGGCGGCGCCGTAACTCTCAGGGGAAGGTGACCACCAGATTGTAAGCCCGATTATAACAAAGACTTGGACGTTAATATTCTTGAAGGCGAAAAGGCGAGCCAAAACACACATTCAGGCTAACGTAGTGCCTTGAATCCTCCCGTAGCCGCCAGCAGGGCACGGTATCCTCCCCGCCGTTTGCCCGCCGCTCCGAGGGTACACTGCCACATTTTTTCACTCTTTGACGAGTCGCTGAACCTTATTCGGAGCAACCTGAGCCTCACGTTGTACTGGCCGCTGTATAATATTGCCGTAAGTGTCTGTCGAGCATAAACTACAACTAGACACATGCAGTATAGTTTTAAAGGTCAGCGGAGGTTGTGGCGGGAGGGTCTAGGGTGAGGGAGGACAGCAACACCAGTCATTGCATCTCCTTTACAACGCAGGGTGTTGGTGGGCCTTTGCCTCACGCCTCCTCCTCCTTGGGGTTCGTAGAAGACTCCTGCAGACCGGCACCACCTGAGGGAGGGACAAGCGGAATGTTAGAGTAATACAGGATGTATGTTTTCTGTGTAAGGTCAAAGAGGTGTGTGGTGTCTCCGGTGGACAAGCGGAGGCAGGGAAGCAAGGGGCAGGGCGAGCGCTACACGACCAAGGAAAAACAAGACGCATTTTTCGCCGACAGAGACATCGTCAAGCGTTGCTAAAGCGATCTCAGATAACCCGTTAAGGGAGGCGTCACGCTCGGCTCAGTTCAGGAGTCGCCACCAGGAGGCTCTGACCGGCCTGACCATCTTCCTACCCATGAAACATACCCCGAGCGACCCCCGCTGCCCCCGCCAAGTTAGGGCAGCAGCAGCCCGCCTCTCCTTCCCCGCCGCCTCACCGCCGCCACACACCACACCGCCACCCACCGCCGCCATAACCTTACACTAAGCCTCCCCATCACCTTCATCCTTTCTCTCCCTTCCTCTATCGACGGACCTATCCCCGAGCCGCGTCCCCGTGACCCCCTCCCTTCGGCCCCCTGCCTCGGCCACCACCGCCACCGTCATCCTCACTCTCCTGCCGCCGCTGCTCCCGGCCACCGCGCCGGCCACCCGCACTGAGCTGGGTGTGCTAACTCTCGCCGCCAGCCCGTGGTGGCGACGATACCGATATTTATGTGTGCGCGGTGAAGCCTGCGTGCCCAGCCACCTTGATAAGCCCATTTAGAATTAATGAGCAGCTCGCACGAACATCGCCGACCCTGAGTTGTTGTGGCCGCAGTTAAATGTTGTCAGAGCTCCCGGCCGCTACTCGTAGGCGGTAAAATATTTCAGCTGCATCATGGTAATTGGAGAACGCGAGCGTCATGTAGCTGGGGAGAAGCACGCCGGACACGAACACGGCAACTCACGTGTATGTACGTATCAATAAACGCCTCAACGGGTGTGTCGATATAAAAAAAGGAAGCTTCTCTTGATCTTCATAAAAAACAAAAAGTGAGCCAAAGAGTTCTAATCAGTGGGACAGCCGCCTCTACTCGGGACACGGGCGGGCCTTGTGAACCCGAGGGAGGGAAGATAAGACACCCAGGACTTGGAGGACCACGGAGGAAGACGGGACGGCGTGGGCGAGCTTCCCTATTGATAAAGGGGAAGAAACATCGACTTTTAGGAACAGGAGAAAGAAAATCCAGATCGTTGACATTACTACAACTTTTCTTGCGACAAAGTGAATTAAAAAAAAAAGACGTCGTTCTATTTAATAAACTTTTGGTGTGTGAAAGAATTATGGAAGGTAAGGGAAGGTAAGAAGTTCATGCTGGAGGAGAATAAAATGTTTTAGTTATACTCGTACACAGCACACGCCGCCTCCTTCCTGCCCCTTCCCGCCCTTCCCACAGCGCCGCAACACCAGCCACGCTCTTTACTTAAACACGAGTATCAAGGGACAAAGTGGACTCATCACCCACCATCTCCGGCCAGTGGAGGGGTGAGAGAGGGGTGGAGAGGAAGGGGAGGAAGAGAGGGAGATAAGAGCAACCCTAGAAGAGGCTCCTGGTTACGCCCCTTTGCCGCCCACCGCCGTCACCAGGAACACGCAGCGACGATCAGATAAAGTCCCTCCAGCCCGCTACTGACGACTGCCCCCACGCCCCTCCACGCCTCCACCACGCCTCTCCACGCCTCTCCACGCCTCCTGCTACTACTGACTCCCACAACACCACCTCCACGCCCTAACACAGTTGTGCACTCTTCCCCCACGCCTTCATGCTGATCACTGCCGCCTGCTCCTCCACGCACTCCACGCCCACACACACAACCCCGCACGCCTTCCTCCCCCCCCCCACACCCGGTACAGGCACGTCCCCTAGTCGTAAAGGCAAGATATAAAGCGAAAAAATGCGGCGCCTCTCATTTAGAACATCGAACTTGTGGATTCCTGCGCAGGAATTATCACATTGGAAAAACTTTTAAGTAGCAGACAGGGCGGGGCCGGGCGGGGCGGGGCAGGGGGGGCGGGGTGGGGCAAAGGGACGGGAAGCACAGGAGCAAGACGAGGCGAGGGGGAGGATGGAAGGAAAGGGGGGTGGAAATGGGGTGCTGAC
Organism: Metacarcinus magister; assembly: GCA_029783475.1. NCBI lineage: Eukaryota > Metazoa > Arthropoda > Malacostraca > Decapoda > Cancridae > Metacarcinus > Metacarcinus magister. Next base: position 4,748,382 of record JAPQNM010000021.1, on the reverse strand, counting down.
GGGGCTCTCTTCATCAGTAGTGTCAGCCATGGGTCATCTGGGCACTGTCAGGAGGGACGGGGGGGGGGAGGGTATGGCTAGGCAGACCTTTGCTCTCTTTGCTCTCTTACTGTGCCTCTTGAAGGGTAGAAGAGAGAGAGAGAGAGAGAGAGAGAGAGAGAGAGAGAGAGAGAGAGAGAGAGAGAGAGAGAGAGAGAGAGAGAGAGAGAGAGAATGTAAGGAAGTTTATTTGTTTGGTATTGTAAGACTTTCATTGCTGTGGGAATCGGCGGTATGTGTCTCCATAGTGACGGGGAAGTGAGTGCAGCGATTGTAAAGTTGTTTGTTGTTCTGGAATCAGCTCAAGTAATGTTAAAACTATGCGTGAATTATAATGTTTCGAAGTGGTAGAATGAAGGAACTTGAAGCAGGAAAATTAAACGTTGTGTTCTTCTCTATGAAGTAATATTATTTCTATAGTGTAATTTTCTTCTTATTATTATTCCAATCCTTCCTCTTCTTCTTCTTCTTATTATTATTATTATCCTTATTATTATTATTATTATTATTATTATTATTATTATTATTATTATTGCTATCATTATTATTGTTATTATTGTCATCATTGTTATTTCTATTATCATCATCATTATTCTTTATTGTCCACTGTAAACTACTTATAATAATTCAAGTGTATCATCGATTATTTTCCATATATTTTCTTATAGTACATGCATTATTATCTGATCAAAATTTAAGAGAGAAAAATACCACGGGGCGGGGGGTGGAGTATGGTGTGGTGAGGTGATGAGGTGCTACAAGAGGCAGGGTGATGAAAGATGGATGTTGGCGAGGTGAGGTGTGACGGTGTGATGAGGTGTGACGGTGTGAGGGTGTGAGGGTGTGAGGGTGTGACGGTGTGAGGGTGTGAGGGTGTGAGGGTGTGATGGTGTGACGGTGTGAGGGTGTGAGGGTGTGAGGGGCGGCCTGGGATGATGTGCACCGCTAATCACACCCCAACCTTCACCCTAAAATATGTTCTATAAATTTATGGAACCACTTATCGGTCATTCATTCAGTCAGTCAGTCAGTCAATCAGTCAGTTAGTTAGTCAGTCAGTTAGTTAGTTAGTTAGTTAGTCAGTTAATTAGTTGGTTAGCTAGTTAGTTAGTTAGTTAGTTAGTTAGTTAGTTAGTTAGTTAGTCAGTTAATTAGTTAGTTAGATAGTTAGTTAGTTAGTCAGTTAGTTAGTTAGTTAGCTAGTTAGTTAGTTAGTTAGTTAGTTAGTTAGTTAGTTAGTTAGTTAGTTAGTTAGTTACTTAGTTAGTTAGTTAGTTAGTCAGTTAGTTAGTTAGTTAGCTAGTTAGTTAGTTAGTTAGTTAGTTAGTTAGTTAGTTAGTTAGTTAGTTACTTAGTTAGTTAGTTAGTTAGTTAGTTAGTTAGTTAGTTAGTTAGTCAGTTAGTTAGTTAGTTAGTTAGTCAGTTAATTAGTTGGTTAGCTAGTTAGTTAGTTAGTTAGTTAGTTAGTTAGTTAGTTAGTCAGTTAATTAGTTAGTTAGATAGTTAGTTAGTTAGTCAGTTAGTTAGTTAGTTAGCTAGTTAGTTAGTTAGTTAGTTAGTTAGTTAGTTAGTTAGTTAGTTAGTTACTTAGTTAGTTAGTTAGTTAGTCAGTTAGTTAGTTAGTTAGCTAGTTAGTTAGTTAGTTACTTAGTTAGTTAGTTAGTTATTCAGTTAGTTAGTTAGTTAGTTAGTTAGTTAGTTAGTTAGTTACTTAGTTAGTTAGTTAGTCAGTTAGTTAGTTAGTTAGTTAGCTAGTTAGTTAGTTAGTTAGTTAGTTAGTTAGTTAGTTAGTTAGTTAGTTAGTTAGTTAGTTAGTTAGTTAGTTAGTTAGTTACTTACTTAGTTAGTTAGTTAGTTAAATAATTTGTTAGTTAGATTGTTAGTCAGCCAGTCAGTCAGTGAGAAAAGAAAAGGAAAACAAGAATTAATGATTTCTAAGGAAGAGAGAGAGAGAGAGAGAGAGAGAGAGAGAGAGAGAGAGAGAGAGAGAGAGAGAGAGAGAGAGAGAGAGAGAGAGAGAGAGAGAGAGAGAGAGAAAGAGAGAGAGATACAGACAGACAGACCCGCAGCGAAAAGGATAATATGTCTTCCTCATAATTGCTACACGATATCTCAAGACTCATTTGTGCTGCACCCGAGTTTGTATGTTAATGAGGATGTGCTTCTTTATTAGCTTCGTTGTGTCCCAGAAATGTGAACGGTGCGCGCGGAGCTACACACGGATGCAAGCTGTTGAGGGTCGAAAGGGGAAGACAAAAAAAACAATTTCCTTTTACCATTTTTATTATTATTATTATTATTTTTTTTTTATCATTGTATTTCCTGTCCTTGGATATTCCCTTGATTGTGTTGATATGAATTTTTGGTTAAGTGTTCTGCTCATCTGTTTTTTTTTTCTCTTTCTTTGTCTTGTTTTTGTTCCTGACCTAATTCTTCCTTTTTCTTGTTTTTTCTTTCTGGATCTTCTTTCTTGTTTTTTATTATCCTCCTTATGATCTTTTCTTCTTCATCTTTTTATTTTCCTTTTCTTCATCATTTCTTTATGTCGTTCCCATCCTACACCTCGCTTATATCTTTATGATTTTCTTCTTCTTCTTCTTCTTCTTCTTCTTCTTCTTCTTCTTCTTCTTCTTTTTCTACTTCTTCTTCTTCTTCTTCTTCTACGACTACTTCAAACTGACAGATTAACAGTAACGACTCAATTGTGGTCTTTTATTGCAACTGGTGATCAGGGCGTTACCATCTTAAAGGCGGCGGTGGTGGTGTGGGCGTTTGCCTGAAGGAGGTAGCGTCGTGTCGCAAGGCATTATTAGATCAAACTGAAACTATTCACAGCTTCGAAAAACTTAAACTTTCCATAAACCAAAAGGAAATTAACCAAGAGCGGAAAAAAAAACAAGTAGTGCAAGAATGAAATCAAATTATGTTAAATGAAAATAGGAATAGCAAGACGCAGATATTATAGATAAAACTTAAGTAATTATGTTATTTAAGATCCTAATATTACCTAATGTCTTCCTTTTAAAAGTGTAAGGTATAGAAAGGTGGGCGTGGTGTAACGGTGTCCTTAGAAGTGTAATACAAAAGCAGGTACAGCACTTACAAAGGTTCAGAAAGATACAGTACAGTAGTATAGAACAAAATAATTACCAACCTTTGAAGGGAAGGTTATGGGAGGGAGGGAAGATTTTTGAAGGGAAGGAAAAAAGGAAATAAAACAAATGAAAAAAATTAAAGTGTAGGAAGACGGTACGAAGAAAGGGAAGGAGAGAAGAAAGGAAGAAAAAAAATAGGAAAAGATAGGTAGGAATACATAGAAAAAAAAGTAATATGCGACAGCCAGACGAAAACTGTGTTGAATTAATAATAACACAGCGGTAAAAGCTACAGCAGAATACATTATTAGTGCACAAATTAGGTAAAAATAGACTTGTATTTGTCATTAAAATCTTCTGCTAGCTACGTATTTCTGAGAGGTAGGTAACACAAAAAATAGGTCGTCTGTGATAAATTGGCGTAAGATAACATTTACTTGCGTACCTCACGTCCTAGTGGGCTGTAGTTTCTCCCGGTGGGTTAGCGGCCTCATTACCTGTTCGACGAAGCACCTGCCGCCCTCTACAAATGATCGGAGGAGGGGAAAAAAATATGCCTTAGGAACCTCATTATCAGGATGCGTCCGTAATGATTGTAGTGTATGTGGGTGTGTTTATGTGTGTGTGTATGTGTGTGTGTGTGTGTGTGTGTGTGTGTGTGTGTGTGTGTGTGTGTGTGTGTGTGTGTGTGTGTGTGTGTTTGTGTGTGTGTGTGTCGGCATGGAAACGCAGGAGTAAGAAGAGTGTGTGCTTTAAGGTTTGTTTTTCATGTCATTATTGTCTGTTTTGTTTTATCTCCTCTCTGCCACTTCCTCTTTCTCCTCCTCCTCCTCCTCCTCCTCCTCCTCCTCCTCCTCCTCCTCCTCCTCCTCCTCCTCCTCCTCCTCCTCTTCCTCTTCCTTCGTCAGGGTGAGTCATGCGTTATTGCCTTCATTTCATCACCTCGGCCGGACGGGAAAACACTCACGCCTCGCTGTTTACTGGTCCTTGGAGGGAAAATCAAGTCTCGTCTCTGCCGTAAATAACTTCGTCTCCTCCTCCTCCTCCTCCTCCTCCTCCTCCTCCTCCTCCTCCTGTCGAATGTAAACAAAGGTGATGGCGGGTGAAGACATGCCTGATGGCTGTCTCCGGTTATGACGCAGACGAAGGGGATTCAAAAGCGTGCACTGATATTTTTTAAGAAGACGGTGGCTGTGTATACTTGCGTGTGTATTTCTGTGGTGCCGGTAGATAAGGTGACGTTGCAGCTAAAATTAAATGGATTACTAACTGTGATATGAAAGTAGATTAAGAATGTTTGTCGATGTTAGTAAGTGTTTTTTTATTTTTTTTTATTTAATTTAGAATCTTGTGACATTTGTTTAAAGTTTACTCCAGATATTAAGGATCACATCATTTTAAGCAGAAATATGTTTCATTCACTTATGCATGTTTCGACTTACTTTTTGGAGTTAGGTTGAGTTTCAAATTTACGCACTGCGGCTCCTGCTCCTGGGTTCAGACTGTGTGTAATTTAAAAACTCTACTTGACTCTAAAGGGAAGCTTGTAGGGAATATGTATCTGGAAAAAAAAAAATTGGGCTTAAATGAAGTGATTTACGAATTATAAAATTAACTGAAAATTTGGCTGCAGGACGCCCTAAGTATGCATGAAGTTTAATTAGAAGAGTTGTTACTTACTTAAAGTGTCTGTAATTTCTCTTGCTACTGAAACCAGCAATAGTTATTCTTATTCTTTCATTAGGTATAGAGTAAAACAGTTAATTTATATATAATTTATTGTTATTTCATATATATATATATATATATATATATATATATATATATATATATATATATATATATATATATGCATACTTTTCTTTAGTCTTTAATACCGTAACAAGGCAGCCTTCTTGTATAACTTTCATTATATCCTGTTTTGACGATAACAGATTAGCTTATGTTTACACGGTACATTTACCGTAAGCAAGCAGGTCCTTGTCTAGCAGGCAAACACCTTCTTTTGACGGTGACTGAGCAGGTGAATGAGTACAAATTGAGGTGACACAAGTACACTCGCTTACCTGGCAAAGACCTGTGGACGGGGCTTACCTGTCCTCTTAATTGAGCCAGGTGTTCACTTTCCCACCTGAGAGTGACGTCACTAACAACCCCACCGGCGCACCTGGCACTGTCCATAAGGAAGATGATGGATTGAGGCTCCAAACTGATTCTCGACTTTACTTGCTTTACCACATACGACCTTCTTTGTCTTCTTTATAACAGCCGCGCCGCCTTACATAGACTTGTGGCGATGGGGAACAAGAGGTAATTTTGGCACCGCTGATAAAGCCATATTGAAGGTGTGAAGAGTGTGTGTGTGTGTGTGTGTGTGTGTGTGTGTGTGTGTGTGTGTGTGTGTGTGTGTGTGTGTGTGTGTTATAGGATTCTTATATGTTTAGTGTGAGAATTTGGTAACTTCCTTATAATTCATTTGTCTTCTTCTCTCATCCTCCTCCTTCTCTTCCTCCTCTTGTTTATATTTTCGTTTTATTTGTTTTCCTTTTTGTATTCATCATATTTTTGTTGTTGTTGTTTCAATTGCAAACATTTACCAATTGCAATGTTTTATGTCTTTCTCTCTTTTTTTTTATATCTCTCAGCATACATTAATTATTATATCCTCTCCTTTCCGTTCCTATTCACTACGTTCCCCTTCTGCCTCGCCCTTCGCCCCTGTCCTCTGTCTCCTATCCTTCCTCCCC
>JAPQNM010000021.1:4735001-4740001 GCA_029783475.1 Metacarcinus magister | reverse complement strand
GTGTGTGATGTAGTCGTCTTTTAGTGTAAAATGGTCGTTCTGTTCTCTGGTGACTTAGATTCTCTTCTTGTATGTGATTGGGTCGTTTAGAGTCGTTTCTCTTGTTTCTTGTCATAGTTTTCTTCCTCCTAAGTGCCAGGTCGTGTCTTCTTCAAGCTACCTGGTCGTTCCTCCTACGAGCACTTGGTCGTTCCTTCTTCAGGTTATAGAGTCGTACCATTCATAAATACCCAGGTGATGCAGGTCGTTGAGGTAATCAAGTCGTTTCTAATGTACTACCTGATCATCCCTTCAGGTACTCAAATTCCTCCTTCAGGTAATGAGCAGGTCGTAGTTTCATTCAGTAAGCTCATTCACAGGTCGTCCATCTTGACTAGTACTCTGACAAGGCCACACCAAACCCTTAACACCTGTACTGGTTACATCACCAGGTAAATAACAACATCGTGGACAGGTACACCCCTTTCATCTCACCCTGTCTCACCCCTTTAAAAAAAAAAAAAGAGAGAAACACAAATAAAGACCGAGCGTTCAGTGCAGGGTCTAGTCTGGTCTGGTCTGGTCTGGTAGCCGGCCTCGCAGTTAAGCAGGGATGGCCTTGTACGTGCACAATACACACATAACAACCTATTGTCCACCGCCATCGTATTAAAAAGAAAGCCGAACAATAGCCAGGGAGTGAAGTGCAAAGCCGAACCCAGACTCAGGTGTGTGTGAGGCAAGGTGAGCCCCGGAGCCACACTCAAAAATACACCATTATGTCGCCATGGAAACCGCTGTAAACAACTACTTGTTAACGCCAGCTTGCTCTTGTTAGTCGCCCCCCGATACTAGCACTGTTCCTTAACAAGCCCTTGCTAAGCCGACGACCCGCCCAGAGCGACCACTCCTGCGTGAGGGAAGGACGGAGGAAGGGAGGGAGGGTGGATGAACGAGAGGGGATGAGAGGGAAGAGAGGATGAGAGGGAGGAAGGAGGACGAGAAAGAGGACTGAAGAGGGTGGCGGTAGCGACGTAGGGAGACGGAAGAGAGAGAGCGAGAGCGAGCGAGAGAGAGAGAGAGAGAGAGAGAGAGAGAGAGAGAGAGAGAGAGAGAGAGAGAGAGAGAGAGAGAGAGAGAGAGAGAGTGTGTGTGTGTGTGTGAGAGAAAGTAACAAAGAAAGACGGAAATAGAAACAAACAAACAAAAACATGAAAAAAACATGGAAAATTAAGAAAAAAATATGTAAAAGGAAACGAGTGGCAATGAAAATACTTACGATGGAAATAAACAGATAAATGACGACAACGAGAGAAATAGACAAACAAAACGAAAGAGGAAGAAAGGAAGAGGAAGAGGAGGTCACTAATTGGTAGGGGAAGCACAGGAGGGGCGATGAAAGGGAAAGAAAGACAATTAGGGTGGATGGGAGAGAGAGAGAGAGAGAGAGAGAGAGAGAGAGAGAGAGAGAGAGAGAGAGAGAGAGAGAGAGAGAGAGAACAATGGAGAGAAGAGTGCGTGAGAGAAAAGTGTGACAGGAACGCGTGCACTGAGAAGGGAGTAGGAGATACAAAAAAAAAATAAAAAGCAACAAGTAGAAATTAGTAAAGAAAACAATAAAAAATACGACAAATAAATAAGAAATTAAGCAGAAAAAAGACATGAAAAAAAACACATATTGACTGATACTTCAAGACACAACCAACATACAGACAGACAGACAGACAGATAGACAGACAGACAGATAGACAGATAGATAAACAAGCATAGAAAGAAGACAGACAGACATGGATGAACACACACACACACACACACACACACACACACACACACACACACACACACACACACACGTTCTGCCTCTGTGACTCTGCTCTCTATGTAGTTCAAGTTTTTCCCTCCTGAAGCTCATCTTGATGTCGTGTTAACTAGTCAGGAATTCTGGGGTATCGGCGGGATCACAGCCTGAACTATACCCAGGGACGTGGTGGGAGAGAGAGAGAGAGAGAGAGAGAGAGAGAGAGAGAGAGAGAGAGAGAGAGAGAGAGAGAGAGAGAGAGAGAGAGAGAGAGAGAGAGAGAGAGAGAGAGAGAGCCCAAGGAGTCCTCATATACAAGTGTCAGGTGTTTTTGTTGTTGTCTCATGTGTTTTTTAATTGTTTTTTTCTTCTTCATCATTTATTTCTGGTTCTTCATCCATCAGTACTTGGTTTTTTTTTTCCATCCTCATTCTGTATCTTTTTCTTACTCGTGTTTTTTTTCTGAACGTGTAATACTTAATGTCTTCATCCACTTTAAGATCGACAGTCACGTGTTTTAGTTTTGTTTAAGTGTGTTAGTGTAAGTGGGTTAAGTAGTGACAACAGGTGAAGGAATGCAAGGGTTATTATTCTATATTAATTTATGTAAAACCTCCTAAGTATATGTATGACGTGAATTATGTTTTTCTTTTTTTTATAGAGAGAGAGTGACTAGCAATGTTTTATTTATTATTTTGTACTTAATGTGTTTTTAATGTTAGATAAGTACGCTGTGATCCGTATGTCTTTTTTCTTTCCTAATTATATTTTTTACGTGATTTAAAATGGAGACGTTATGGTTCAAACAGTTTTTTTCCTTCTATATGTTATTTTTTTTATTTAATATATGATTAGTGTCCCATAATTTATACTTTTTTTCCCCCGCTAATGATTCCCTTCCTTCCCATGTCCCTTTTATGATCAGGTTCATATGACACCTTTCAAAGCGATAAAGAGTTCCTTCAAATGACACCACCACCACCATCATCACCACCACATTCTACCATCATCATCACCATCATCACCCCAAGGTCCTCATCACCTACACCCACACCCACACCCACACCCTCCCTCTCAGCCACACCAGCCACAGGGTAACACATTGTATGCAAATGAGATATATAAATTTTTGCCTCTCCCCCAAATGAATCCAATCAGAATTCTCCTCTCGGATACTTTAGCAGCAATCACCTTCAGCAGGGATACCACCAAAGCCACTGGAATTTGCGAGACTCTGAACCATTTAGTATCAAGGATGTTCTTGCAGTCCCCCAATTACCATCTAAATGCTTTACATATTGAGAATTTTACCGACTAATTTGGCCCCTGTCGACGAGGTCACCTGACTCGCAACTCCTTCCAATTACGACAGAACCAGAGAGGCACCTGTATGTTTCACGGGCTCTTTCTCTCCCTTCTTGCCTCCTCCTTAGACAGGGAAGAGCTGGAGGCGTAGGAATAATGAGTGTGTGTGTTATTTACGAGTTTGTGAGGTTGCCAAGTTTTTCCTTGAGGTTAAGACGTGTTGGGTGAGGTTTAGATGTGTTCTGTGGAGGGGAGAAAGTGTTTTTTTGTAAGGTGGGGGTGGGAAGGGAGGAAGGTGGGAGGGAGGATGGTGGGAGGTGAGGTAGATGAGGATGATTAGTTAACAGGAAACTCTTCAGGGGATGTTCTGTGGCGTGGAAGAGATGTATTTTGATAGGTTTTGATGCACTCTGTAAATTGGATAGAAAAGTTGATGGCTAGCTTTGAGATGTTCACCAATACATGTAAAAAGAAAGCGGGTGAATATTTTGTATCGTTCTGTAAATTGAATATGTGAAATTCAGGAGTATTTTTTTCTTTCTTTCTCTTAGACATTCCGTACACACCGTAAAATAAAATATGAAGGTAGAGAAAGTGGTCTTCTATGGGTAAGAAAAGGGAAAAAAAGCAAGATAAGAAGGAAACTGAGAAACTTTTTTGATATGGATGGACGAGTTAACGAGTAGAGAGAGGGAGAGAGAGAGAGAGAGAAAGAGAGAGAGAGAGAGAGAGAGAGAGAGAGAGAGAGAGAGAGAGAGAGAGAGAGAGAGAGAGAGAGAGAGAGAGAGAGAGAGAGAGAGAGAGAGAGAGTACTATAGAAACCTCAATTTCCCCTCTAGCCCTTAATAAACCCTTTCGCCTCTTACCCATCTGCTTCCTGTCACCCTTAAGACACTTTTCTTCCCTTTTGTACCTCTTACTTTTCTCCCCTCAAAGCTACCACAACATCTCCTTACCCTCCTCCTCCCCTTCCTTTCCCCTTTACCCCTATAGAGACAAGGGGAAAGAGGGAAGAGAAAGAAAGGCTCACAAAGACAATACCTTAGCTTTAATGAAATTACTCCTGTGGTAGGGAAGACAATGTGTGACGCCCCTTTCCCTGCAGCTAAGGAAGACCGCCCCCCTTGAGTCCTTTGTCCTGCCGGCGGGGAACACGGGGAGGATGATGGGCGGCGTTGCAAGGAGTGTAAACAAAGTAGACAAAGTGTGGGAGGAGTTCTTTGTGTCATCTTCCGTGGATGTCATGTTGTGTGGAGAGGAGCCAGCCAGACCCTGTGTCTTGCTTATCTATAGAATTTTATATTTTTATTTTTTTATTTTTTATTTTTTGTTTTGTTTGTTTGTTTGTTTGTTTTTATGTTTGTGTTTTGTATGTGTGTTTTTATGTTGTTGTTTTCTTCGTGTATATTAGTTTTGGTTTTTATTTATTTTGTGTTGCTTTTTAATTTTCTCTTCTCTTTTCATTCGTTTTCGTATAATTTTTTTTTTTTTTTACTTGTTGCTGTTCCCGTTCTTGTTTTTTATTATTTATGTTGTATTTGTGTTGTTTTTGTTTTTGTTGTTGCTGTTGTTGTCGCTCTTCTTTTTTTTTGTTTTTGTTTTGTTCTTGTTGTTCTTGTTCTTGTTCTTCTTGTTCGTGTTTATGCTCTTCTTGTTCGTGTTTATGTTCTTCTTGTTCTTCTTCTTCAATACATGTTTTTGCTTTTTTATTGTGTTCATGTTTAATTTTAATGGTAGAATATATCACTGACCCTCATTATTTAAGGGGAGGTGTGTAAAGATTTAAGAAGTCTCTCCTCCTCCTCCTCCTCCTCCTCTTTAGTAGTATCAACATAATTAAGTAATCTTATACTAAGCCTTTTACTCGTATACTTTTCTTTATTCATTTCTTTATCTTATCGCAGAAGCAAAACGAAAA
>JAPQNM010000021.1:4705001-4727501 GCA_029783475.1 Metacarcinus magister | reverse complement strand
TTTATTTATGTTTGTGTGTTCTTCATTTAGTTTCATACAATAATTCTTTGTTTCTATTTAAGGAATCGTATACTCTCTCTTAACTTGTTCAATATTGTAACTTTGATCCGTCTAGCTTTCTGTCTCTCTGTCGCTTTGTCTGTCTGTGTGTGTGTGTCTCTCTCTCTCTCTCTCTCTCTCTCTCTCTCTCTCTCTCTCTCTCTCTCTCTCTCTCTCTCTCTCTCTCTCTCTCTCTCTCTCTCTCTCTCTCTCTCTCTCTCTCTCTCTCTCTCTCTCTTTCTGACACGCGCACTTTCACACACACACACACACACACACACGCACACACACACACACACACACACACGCACACACACACACACACACACACACACGTACACACACACACACACACACACACACACACACACACAAAAACACGCACACACACACACATGATCATTATTCACAATTTGTCACCGTATTCAGACAACGCTGCCGGCTAGAGAGAGAGAGAGAGAGAGAGAGAGAGAGAGAGAGAGAGAGAGAGAGAGAGAGAGAGAGAGAGAGAGAGAGAGAGAGAGAGAGAGAGAGAGAGAGAGAGAGAGAATAGAAGCCTACGAAGCGGAATGGATAGAAAAAAATGTGAGTGTGTTCGTGTGCCGTGAAAATGTTCTTTCGTCGTTGTTGTTGTTGTTGTTGTTGTTGTTGTTGTTGTTGTTGTTGTTGTTGTTGTTAAAGTTATCGGAGGTTGGACACAGCGAGGAATATGTTGTGTGTGTGTGTTGGTTTGCTGTTTTTGTTGTTGTTGTTGTTTTTGTTGCTGTCGTTGTTTTTGTTTTTGTTGAAATTATTAGGGATTGGATACAGCGAACAATTTGTATATGTTGAGTGTGTTATTGTATTTTTGTTAGTTTTGTTGTTGTAATTATTGGTGGTGGTGGTGGTGGTGGTGGTGGTGGTGGTGGTGGTGGTGGTGGTGCCGGTGGTGGTGGTGGTGGTGAATACACTTAGTTTTTTTTTTCATCTTCCTTACTTATTGTTTTTCCTCTTCTGCTTCTTATTGATGTTGTTTTCTTTTAGTGGTTCTTCTTCTTGGTGCAGTGTGTCTTATATTGTATTATTTTCTACAACATTATTTTTTTTATGATCGTTTTTGTTTATATTTATTCAACACGTTCAAGTGTGTATTAATATTGTAGGTGTTGATATTATTATCTATATAAGTATTGATATTATAATTTATATCATTAGCATTGATATTATTGTTATTATTATTATCATCATTATTATTATTATTATTATTATTATTATTATCTATTATTATTGTTTTATTATCATTATTATTATTGTTGATAGTTCCACAAGGATAAAACGTGAGTAACATAAACAGAAGAATAAATCACAGCATAAAGGGACAATTTTATTAATATACAAATCTTTGGTACACTGCCTTACTCATACACGCCAATCTTATACCTCGTACACACAACACAAACAAACGCAAAGCACATGGGTTTGTGTGTGTGTGTGTGTGTGTGCATACATGTGTGTGTAGGTGTGTATGTGTGTCTAAAACAAGATGAATAATAAATAACGAAAAAATAAATATATGTATAAAATCCACTTTGGCGAGATATGAAACCGAATAAGTTACTAAATGACTAGAAAACACAGCGTCGATAATGAAGGGAAGAAGAAACACGTGTTCAGTGACCGAAAAAAAAGCAAAAAAAAAACATGTCTGGCTAATGTCAGGAGTAAGTTTTTATTATGTGGCAAGTTTGTTATGTGTTGTGTGGTTTCTTGTGAAGGATGTGGTGGTGGTTTGTGTGGTGGGATGTGGTTGTTGGGGTGATGGGGTGTGGCAATGGAATGTTGAAGGGTGTGGTGGTATGTGGTAAATGTTGGGGATGTGGTAGGAGAGGTGTGCTAGTATGTGTTGGGGTATGTGGTGATGTAGATGACATACGCACAATCATATTCTTTTTTATACATAGATACTTTCTTTACAAAATAAATCATAAAGAGATAGATCACTTTACTTCTGAATACATAATAGACACATGAGGTTCAACCCTGTAGGCATTGGTGTTGGAATCAGAATCACATTTCCCTTAGTAGTGTATAGAAGATGGAACAGTTTCAGATCCTCTATTTATAGTGTGAATGGAACCCAGTCACATTAAACCCTTTTTCACAATAGCTTTTCATACCAATATAAAACTCTATATTTTTCCTCCTTTTTCAAAATGAATAGATGAAAAAATAAATTGTATAATATGTATCTACTTTTATAAAATTAATACACTACATCCTCAGAAAACGAGACCATCCACTTAAGGAGGAACTTATATAGAAAAAGGGATAAAAAAGGATTGACTGATATTTTCTGACTGCTATGAATACAGGTGGACGCATGGTTGAACACCTCCCATTACCTAGAAACACCTGTGCTGCCTCGAGGTGAAGGGGGTAAGGAGGGAGGTGAGGGAAGGTCGAAGCGAGTGTGTGTGTAGAAAGAATACAACTAAAATGCTTCCTGAAGGTGGCCCATATTTCGCTGAATGACGTATTGAGGCGATGATTACGTATGATAGTCGCAGGAAAATCAAATGGCCTTGCTGTGGGTCCTCTGAGCTAAGGTGACGCACATATCAGAAGTTCAAGAGAATTAATATACCACGAAAGGCATCTCGAACAGTGAATAAATGAACAAGCAACTCTCAGAAATTCAATATTCCACGAGGTCAAGAATTTTTAAGTATTATGAGCATTACACGAGTTTAAATTCTCAGAAACAAGAGTTGAAAAATTAAAAAGCGCCTGAAGTAGAGACTGAGTTTTGGGTGCCAAGAATTTTCCAGTGATGGTGATGGCTTCCAGAAAACTTGTAGGTGTTGTGAACAAAACATTCCAGGAAATTGAAGCTTTATGAATACGAATACCACAAATAAACACTCGTGAAGGTGCCACAAACTAAGTACTTTTACTGGTGCCAGGTAACACAAGCCAGGGAGGGCCGCCTAAATGAATGGTTCGTGAATACATTGTACCATTACGGTCATGTACCATTAAAAGTACTGCACACGTATGGTACTCCAGCACAGGTATAATCAGCCACCTGTTCTCTCATCCTATCCCTTCACATCACCCCTTCCTTAACACGTCACATCATCACCTCCACCTCAACCACATCATCAACTCCAAAGAAGAGATCACCAGCACACGGCCATTAATAAACTCAAGAATAGATTGAGGTATATTGCAAAAATCCACTCTTTCTCTTTCTCTTCGACTTCTATGTGTATATAAAACTTTCCTCGTATAAGTTATTAATACCTTCGTCTGGCACTGTTGTGGATCTTAGCTTGATCTTTTCTCGGCCTCCTTTGTCGTCCTCTCGAGACCACGCTTTCTATCAGACAGGAAGGCTCGTGGACACATGGAACACAACAGCTCGTTCGGAAAGACGCAATTTGTTGACATAAAAACTGTGAGCTTACCCACCCGAGTCTCCCTTTCCTCTCACCTCAAACAGCTGCATATCAACACGTGGCATGAGCTCAGGTGTTCACGGGAAACAGATGAACATAAGCTGACGTGGATTTTACCTGGCGGTGTCCACGACGAAGGGAAAACAAGTGTGGTTACTTTACTTTACTTTGCTTTCCGTTGCTGCAAAATCTAACCGCTTTTGACGTTGCTTCTATATACAGTCATTGTTACCAGAGAGAGAGAGAGAGAGAGAGAGAGAGAGAGAGAGAGAGAGAGAGAGAGAGAGAGAGAGAGTTGTGGCAATGGGACGTGCTTTTTCACACAACAGAGACATTACGTAGTTGTCACTCAAGGAAGGTTATGGTGATTTCCCTGACGTGGAGGCATGGAGGAGTAAGGCTGCAGTGAAGGAGAACCGTGTCATGATTATGGAGGGAAGAAAGAGGGAGGGAGAGAGAAACTAAGATGAAGTATTTGTTCACCCATAACACCTTCAACACTCTTTCTGTATGTAAATCCCAGGGAAACAGATGCTAAATGTGAGGTTGGGAAAAAAAATATATGTGAAAGGGGTGATTCGCGCTACACACACATCGCCGATAAACTCTTCCTTTTGATGGCCTACGACACTGAGCTACGACGATAAGAAATGAAAAGGAAATGAGTCTGTACAGAAAGGTCGAGGAGTGAGTAAGTTGACTCGCATGTATGTGTCCCCGACTTTTTTTTTATATATAGTAACACTGACGTGGAGGGACGAGACGTGTGTGTGTGTGTGTGTGTGTGTGTGTGTGTGTGTGTGTGTGTGTGTGTGTGTGTGTGTGTGTGTGTGTGTGTGTGTGTCCGCCTCGCCACACCAACAAGTGAGGGTGCTAACGAAGGAGGCGCTGCAGGTGTGTATTTAGGCCTCCTTCCTCTCCCTCTCACTGTAGGCCTATGTTCCGAGCCCTCGTCAGTTAGTGTCTGTTTTTGCTGTTTCACCTGCACACTTTTTATCCTGCTTGTAAGGCAGGAAGGAATCACGAAGTAGTAGGACTCAAGACACTCAAGTCCTACAAGAAAGGATTACAATATAGTGATGGTGGTGCGGCGTCCCAAGACTCCTATGCATCCTTTCCTTCCTCCTTCCTTTATTTCTCTGCATACTTTCTTCCCTCCCTGCGCGGAGCTTCCTTCCTTCTCCTTCCTACTGGCACATGTCCGTGAACTGGAGTGACTGGCTTCCTTCGTCACCCGAGGACATGGCGTAGAGGTCCGTGAGGCCAGGACCGAGGGAATCCACAGGCCGCAGGTCGTTCAGGAGGCTGCTCTGGTCCTTCATCTTATCGCCAACGTGCCTCTCCTGCTCCTGCTTCAGTAGGTTCCTCCGCCACTTGGCCCTCGCGTTTTGGAACCACACCTGCCGAAGAAAGGTAGTGGGATGGTGGTGGTGGAGGAGGAGGTGGAGGAGGTGGTGTGGGGATGAGGGAGGTGGAGGTGGCGGCCCTTCCTGCATGGTGGAGACAATGCCCCTCCCCTCCGAGTGTGTCAGTGGCTCAAGTCTTAGAGAGCGTCATGGCCTATAGGGAGAGAGAAAACTAGAGAGAGTGTGTTCTCCTGCCTTGCCTTGCTCTAATGTCTGCTCATCCTCCTACCTGCACTACCTTACTCTATGACCTTTTTTTTATCTTTATCTTTCCTGCACCAAACATTGAGCCACACACTAATATTTCATAGCCATGTTTTCTCCCCTTATTTTTAATCACCCTTTTCTCTCCCTTTCACTCTAGCGGTTCGGTCCTTACCTGTAACACTCTCTTGGATAATCCTGTCTTTTGGGCGAGTTGCTTGAGGTCCTTGGCGTCTGGGTTCTGATTTAGGTTGAAATAGGACTTCATGGTTCTAAGTTGATGGTGCTTGAACGAGGTCCTCATACGCTTGGTTCTGGTCGTTCCTGGCGGTTGGGGGTCGTACCGATACGCCTCCATTGACATTTCTCCCCCCGACACCAACTCTGAGGAAGGAGAGGAGAGAAAAGGAGGTGAAGAGGCTGCTGGGCTGGGTGGGGAAAGTGTGTGTGTGTGTGTGTGTGTGTGTGTGTGTGTGTGTGTGTGTGTGTGTGTGTGTGTGTGTCGTGATGTATTGAGTCGCGGTATCGTTAAAGAGGAATCAAGAGGTTGCTTTACACACGTCATCAGCGGTTCCTCTTTGAACTCTCACTCTCTCCCTCACTCCTTCACTCCCTCATTCATACTCTTACTTTTATCATACTTTTTTTTTCCCTCTTTCTCAATGCTTTCTTCACCTCATATTCCTTACAATATTTTCTTTCCTTCATTTTTTCTTCCTCACTATCACATCCCCTCCTCCTCTGCCTGTATCACTGCGCCTTCTTAAACACCACACTCCCCTCACCTCTCCTCCTCCTCCTCCTCCTCCTCCTCCTCCTCCTCCTCCTCCTCCTACTACGTCACACCCTCCCGCCCGTCACCATTCAGCCCTCACCCTCATAATTCTGTCATCCTTCACACTTCTGCAACACCTCACACACACACACACACGCACACACACACACACCCACACACACACACACCCACACACACACACACACACACACACACACACACACACACACACACACACACACACACACACACACACACACACATTCACCAATTCATATTCATTCTTAGCGCTCAAAATTCAGACTGAAAAATTTATAAAAGTATAGAATGATTTTATTTTTGTGTATTATATTTTCTTCTTACGATTTATAATACAACCAAGGACACACCAGAGTCTACTCAGATCATGTTTGCATCATTATGAATGCAGTAAATTACCATAATAAATTTTCCTGTTATTAGTATATGTTCTTGAGGCAGAGATAGAAAAAAAAAGTGTTACAGGGAGAGTGAACATAATCAACAATGGTAAGAAAAACACATTTATCAAAGGGTGAAGAATGAATGATGAAGTGTTTATATTACACAGGTGAGCCAGGTGCGGGTAGGCAGGCAAGGTGGACAGGTATGGAGGAACAAATGAAGGGAGGGAGTTAGTGAAGGAAGGAGGACGAGATGGAATTATACAGGAAGGGAGAAAGGCTTAAATAGAGGAAGGGGAGGAATACATAGGAAAGACAGGCATGAGAGAACGGGAGGAAAAATGTAGAGAAGGAGGAATGGATAAGTGTGAGGAGAGAGGAAAGAAGGAAGGCTTAAATAAAATGGAGATATGGAGGAAGAAAGAAGTGATAGAGTGATGGTGAGAGAGAGAGAGAGAGAGAGAGAGAGAGAGAGAGAGAGAGAGAGAGAGAGAGAAAGAGAAAGAGAAAGAGAAAGAGAAAGAGAAAGAGAGAGAGAGATGAAAGAAAAAAGGAATGCAGATAGAGAGGGAGGGATTGATGTTAGAGTAGAGAGAGGGAGAGGAAGGGCCACATATCCCTCCTCCTCCTCCTCCTCCTCCTCCTCCTCCTCCTCCTCCTCCTCCTCCTCCTCCTCCTCCTCCTCCTCCTCCTCCTCCTCCTCCTCCTCCCCCTCCTCCTCCTCCCATCCAGTACTAACTCTCAACACGCGTGGAATGTGTCCTCATCCACCAGAGTTACGAGATAGTGTTTTCCTCCACTAAACGTCAAGATTTTTTCCCTCTTCCTCCTCCCCTTCCTCCTCCTCCTCCTCCTCCTCCTCCTCCTCCTCCTCCCCCCCCTCCTCCTCCTCCATCCACACCCCCCACCCCCCCTGCATGGTTGTTAAAGTAGTGCGTCCATGTGTTTTCTAAGGCATACTCTTTACCCGATTACATTATCAACTTTGTACAGAATTTGAAACTTGCTCCCGCCCTCATAACTTTCCCTCCTGTAATGCCAACCCTCCACATGCCAGGTATAACGCACCCACCCGTCCAATCCCAGGCCAGGGTTAGCCAGACGTGACATGTGCGTGGCCAATCAGCTTCGAGAAACACTCCCGTCATCAGCTCCGTCCAACGAATAAAAGAAATCAATATTGTGGGATGCCTGGAAAACTCGACCACTTAGGATGCTGCTCTCTGGTGACGTCACGTGTCTTCTGACCAATAGGGTGATGCTAAAAGGTGTGTTTGTTGATACCTCCACCGCAGCAACATCGAGAGAGAGAGAGAGAGAGAGAGAGAGAGAGAGAGAGAGAGAGAGAGAGAGAGAGAGAGAGAGAGAGAGAGAGAGAGAGAGAGAGAGAGAGAGAGAGAGAGAGAGAGATAGGATAAAAAAAATGTACCACAGAGAGAAAGATGAAGAGTGCAGTGAAGCGTATGAGTATGTGGTGATAGAGTGAGAGAAAGAGTGAGAAAGAGAGAAAAAAAAAGAAAGAGAGAATGAGAGTAAAAAAGTGAGGCAGGTGAAATATTGAAGATATGTTATAGAGGAACGTGGATTCAAAGAGAGAGAGAGAGAGAGAGAGAGAGAGAGAGAGAGAGAGAGAGAGAGAGAGAGAGAGAGAGAGAGAGAGAGAGAGAGAGAGAGAGAGAGAGAGAGAGAGAGAGAGAGAGAGAGAGAGAGAGAGAGAGAGAGAAAACTGAAAAATAATACATCTCCAGCAACAAGACCAACAAATTGACTGAATACAAGAAGCAAAAATGATAAAACAAATATACAACCAAACAAAGAACAGCAAAAAAAATAAATAAATAAATAAATAAATAAAATAATAATAATATAAACTAAACCATAACTTAATTAAGACAAATTTTATGACGTAGAAATAAAGTCAAAAATAATAAAAATAAAATCAATATGGTTAAAAATAGTTCCCATGCGATATTAGAAGAGGAAAATTGTATCTGGAAAACTATATCTGGAAAATGTATGGTCTGGAAGGTCCAACTGGAATTAATATTGTGGCATGAAGTGTGTTCCAGGTAATGGCAGGTAATTGGATTCTATTTTTTGAAAGAAGGAATGCGGAAGTGACCAATAGCAGATTTTTTTTATTAATATATATTGTAATTTTTTTTTCTCTTTTATTCGTCTACACTGATATCATGTAATAGTTTTTTTTTTCTGAGGGTCGTGAAGCTGAAAATTATATTGACTTGTAGATGTTTCATGTATGCAGTTTTTTTGTTTTTTTGTTACATATATGAAGATCTATATTTCCGTCTCACTTATACTTATATTTTCCTTTTTTTTCTCTCGTTGATGATGGTGATTGTGGTGGTGATGGTAGTGATGGTGGTGGTGGTGGTGGTGATTGTGGTGGTGATGGTAGTGATGGTAGTGGTGATGATGGTGATTGTGGTGGTGATGGTAGTGATGGTGATGGTGGTGATGGGGATTGTGGTAGTGTAATTTTGATCAGTATTCGTAATGTATATATTGTTATGTACACCAACACGAGTAAGTTATGTACACTCTATGATAACAATCCTACTCGTCATGTGATGGTCGTAAATCGAGAACGTACACGTGTATACTAAATAACGACCACATGTGCGTGGGAAAGAATATATTGGAAATGTTGTGTGGAGGGAATTTTGTGTTATTGTATCTACCTTCCTTCCTATTTTCCTTCCTTCCTTCTTTCCTTCCTTCTTTCCTTCCTTCTTTCCTTCCTTCCTTCATTCCTGTCACCATTTTTTTCTTCTGTATAAATTGGAAAACCCATAAATACCTCATGAATAACTTTTTTTTTCTCTCTCTCTCTCTCTCTCTCTCTCTCTCTCTCTCTCTCTCTCTCTCTCTCTCTCTCTCTCTCTCTCTCTCTCTCTCTCTCTCTCTCTCTCTCTCTCTCTCTCTCTCTCTCTCTCTCTCTCTCTCTCTCTCTCTCTCTAATTATACTCTATTTATTATGTAACTTATCCACTCAAATCTTAACACGTAATAGTCAACAATCTAGAATAAAATATGAATGTTATGTATCTTTTTAATGGTTTGTGATATTTTATGATTAATTACACCGGTGACCAATTAATGCATTCACCAATTACAATTTGTTTTAATGAAGTAATTAATTAGTAAGAGGTTAATTAGTACTGCTTTGGGCGGTTGGAGGGAGAAGAAGAGGGGGGTGAGGTGTGGTGTAGGGGAGGAAAGGGAGGGAGGGAGGAGAGGCAGAGGTAGCTAAATATGCATCTTTACAATAATTATCATAAAAAAAAATCCAACAGAATTTCAAAGTATAAAGCCCAGTCACTGTGTTCATTAGTCATAAATTAACACCTGTTCCTCCCTTTCACCCCGCCAGGTAGAGTCTCGCCGCAGCTCACCTGAGGCGCCGGTGGATCACACTCTCCACATCATAACAACACAAGGAAAGAAGAAAAGGAAGGAAGAAAGAAAGGAAGAAACCAGGAGACAGATAATACCAACCCTCGCTGCCTTCCTCTCACCTTAAGTCGACAACAAAAGCGACAATTAGGATGAGATTTTCAGGTAAGAAGCGAACGTGACCTTTTGATACTAATTTCGACTTTATTAAAGGGAATGACTGTACAGGTGTGTGTGTGTGTGTGTGTGTGTGTGTGTGTGTGTGTGTGTGTGTGTGTGTGTGTGTGTGTGTGAAAGAGGTTTAAGATGAAGGTTATGTCTTACGGTTTTGGAATAAGAATAGAATCGAGTAAAAAAAAACAACACACCACCTCATCAGCTGCCATAGTAATAATAATAATAATAATAATAATAATAATAATAATAATAATAATAATAATAATAACAATAACAATAATAGTAATAACTGTGATAAGCAACAAAATCCCTTCATAACACAAAGAAAAGAGCATCAACACCACTTCTTCACCACCACCACCACCACCACCACCACCACCACCACCACCACCACCACCACCACCACCACCACCACCATCACCACCTTTTTATTCACAGCTTTTCTTGACGAAAGCACCGCCGGAGGGTGCTATCATCTGCATGACGGAGGAGGGGGAGGAGGAGGGGGAGGAGGAGGAGGAGGAGGAGGAGGAGGAGGAGGAGGAGGAGGAAGAGGAGGAGGAGGAAGAGGAAGAGGAGGCATCTTAGCGGCAACGTGGGGTCTTGAAGCCTCATTACCGTGTCCTTAATTCCCTCGTGTCTGTCTCGGCGGCCTCTTTGATGGCTGCATGGGGCGGGGGGCGGGAAGAGAAGGAGGGAGAAGGAGCTGCGGCGGGGCTGAGGGCGTGAGGGGAAGGGGAAGGGAAGGGGACGAGCCGACTGACTTCCGCTGCATGTTTAGGGGCATAACACCTCAACCTGGGGGAGGGCGTGGGTGAAGGCGTGGGGAAGGGCGTGGGGGGAGGGCGTGGGGGGAGGCGTGGGGGAAGGCGTGGCGGGGAAGCATCACCGGGACTTGAAAGGTTTTGTAGAGGCGCGGCGGAGGTGCGTGTGTGTCCCAGGAGGTCTTGGAAGGATACTGAAGTAAGGATGTAGAGTGACAGGCTACTTGTTTATACTGAAAGAACGCCAGGAAGGAATATATACACGGATTCTTTACCTTTAGTTTCACGCTACTGAGAAAATGAATAGTTTTACACTCACTATTATTATTGTTATTATTATTATTATTATTACTATTTTTATTACTATTATCATCTGTTTCGACTTTTATTCGTTGTATGATCAGGTGGTTCGTTAGTTACAATGTGTGATGAAGGATTAGCATATAACAACACCTGCTACGCGAAGGGAGGGAGGAAGGGAGGGAGAGAGAGAGAGAGAGGGAGGGTAAAGAGGGAGAGGGAAGGGAAAGGGAGGGAAGAGAGAATAGAACGAGAGGGATCGAAAGAGTAGGAATATTAAAGCTCTTATTAGTGAAACGAAAATAAGGAATATAGAGAGAAGGAATGATAAAGAAAGAAACAACGGTAAAAGAGAGATAAGGTAAAAACGCTATAAAGTAACGATATTGAAAGAAAGGGATGTAAGACAAAAGATAGGAGGAAGAAGAGGGGAAAAATAAAGAGGAGGAAGAGGGGAAAGAGGAGGAGGAGGACGAGGACGAGGAGGGGAGAAAGGGTAGAGAGGGTAGAGAGGATAAATATGGTACTAAATTTTACGATCCCCGCAACTGACACGAGCGAGGAAGTGAAGGAAAATTACAGTGTTTGCGTTTTGATTCGAGTAAATATTTTGTCGCTGTGTTTGCTGCCAACACTGCACTGAAATATGACCCCGGCGACGCGTGGGGCTTCATTTTCATCCTCTACCTCTATTTACTTATAAAAGAGTCCATATCTTTTATAGTTTTTACATGTAGAGTACGTTCAAGTTTTTATTTTCTTATTTCAACTTTTTTTTCTTCATTATGTGAGTAGATATGATATTTTTTATTTTATTTATCATCTTATTTTTGTTACTTGAATAATTGTGATTTTATGATTTTCAAGTTTTATTATTATTATTGTTACTATTATCATCGTTATCATAGTAGTAGTAGTAGTAGTAGTAGTAGTAGTAGTAGTAGTAGTAGTAGTAGTAGTAGTAGTAGTAGTAGTAGTAGTAGTAGTAGTAGTAGCAGTAGCAGTAGTAGTAAAACAACAACAACAACAACAACAACAACAACAGCAACATAAGTAGCAACAAAGGAAGTTAATATTGGATTGAAAAGAAAATAACATCAAAATTAGAAATGAAGCCAAGAAGAAGAAGAAGAAGAAGAAGAAGATGAAGACCACAACAAAAATAAAAGCAGAGGTGAGGCAGTCCGCTTTCCCCCAAGTGACTGCGATTATGGCGGCAAGTGAGGGGAGTCTGTAATCATCAAAGGCTTCCCCTCTTTACATCAATGGCGCCTCTTCCCATTATATAATTCATAGCCTCCATTTCATCTGTTGGGCAAACACGCGCTGCATTCAAACATATGCTTCGTGTTGACTCGCAAAGAAAACGGGAAGGTGTTTGCACTTTGTTCCGTTTTCTATGTTCATCTTGACGTGCCCTTCATGAATGCTTGGGGGGAGGGGGGGGTTGAGAGAGAGAGAGAGAGAGAGAGAGAGAGAGAGAGAGAGAGAGAGAGAGAGAGAGAGAGAGAGAGAGAGAGGGGGGGGGGAAGTGTTTAGAGCGGTGACTGAATTGTTCTTGTAATAGAGGATGGAGAGAAAAGTTGGTTGCTTGCTTGTTTCTCTCTTTTCTTTTTTTGACTCTTTCTTCCACCTTATGTATGTGTGTTTTAGGAGAAAGAAAAACTAGTATGATCAGATAGATGAAAAGAAAACTTAATATTAATACCAGACAGAAAGGTTGGTCCACGTATATGAAGTTAAGGTACTATTGCATTAACTACCAGACCAGGTACACATACATACACAGGTACACATAAACAAATCATTACCCAACCACCAGGTAAACTCACACAGACAGGTAACCAGGTATGAATACAACCTTACATAACCCAAACAAGTAAACAGCCACGTATAGGGCAGAAACACCACGTCATACAGTGAATCATGTATACAGGTAGACAGGTATATAAACAGGTATGAATATTACTCTATGTACCCTGCCAGGTGGGTGCGTATGAGGTAAGAATATTGAGTTATGTACCGAAGGCTGTTCTGTAGCGGCGGGAGGCTGGAGAGGTGGGCTGATTGTGTTGTGTTTACCCCAGGCAGTCCCAGAGTGAGGGGACTATTCACTCCTTTGTTTACCCTGCCAATAGTAGCCACGGCATCCCTCATGCATCACTGACTTTTCAAGATTCAGACATGGAAAAGGATTAAACATAGACACATGTCCTTCCCTTCCCTCCCTCTCTCCCTCCCTTGCCTCCCTCCCTCCCTCCTATCGTGGAGTGAGGGAGGGAGGGAGGAAGGGAGGGAAGTGTTGTTGTTAACTTGTTGTTGGGTGGGTTTGTTTGCATAATGGAAGTGAGCTTGTGTCAATATGTCCACCACTTCCCCTCCCTCCCTCCCTCCCTCCCTCCCTCCCTCCCTCTCTCCCTCTCTGCTTCCCTCTCTCTCTCTCTGCCTCTCGTCCTCCTCCCCTCACGGTTTTTGTTCTCGTGCTCTTTTGCTCTCTCTCTCTCTCTCTCTCTCTCTCTCTCTCTCTCTCTCTCTCTCTCTCTCTCTCTCTCTCTCTCTCTCTCTCTCTCTCTCTCTTTCGACCATATCTTGCTTGTATTCTCTTCCCTTCACATTTCCCTTCACATTTACTCTCCATCCTTCTCCTTCACTTTATTATCCACACATTTACATACACTTATCCAAAACTTATCGCTATGGTCACCAACACTCCCCATATTTCTCCCTCTCTTTCCCCTCCCTGTCCACCCTCTCCTCTCACTCCCTTTCGTTCTTTCATCCCCCTACTTTTCCTCTCCACTCCTCCCTTTTCGCGTTCTCATATTCATCTATTATGGTTCTCTCAAGTACTGTCCCTAAGAGGCAGTCAAGAATATGCTATTTGTAACGTCAAGAAGAGAGTGACGTTAAAACACGCGTCCCAGACCTCTTAACAACAAGGAACAAGGGAAAGAGGAAGAGGAAGAGGGGAAGGAAGGAAGAGAGGGATGCTGAGAGAGGCTTGGAAGTGTTTATGAGAGAATAACGTAAGGGAGAGGGGAAAGGATGTGATTGTGTGGAATGAGGGAGTTCAGGAAATGATGAAGAAGTTTTGGGGATGTAGAGTTAATGTGGAGTGAGTGACGATGAGGAGGAAGAAGAAGAGGAAGAAGAGAAACAGAAGATGGTGGTAAAGGATGAAGAAACAGAAGATGGTGATAAAGGAAGAAGAGGAGAAGAAGATCAAGAGCAAGAAGAGTAATAGAATAACGACAGGAATTTAAACCAAAAATATAGGAAGCAGTGAGAGAGAGAGAGAGAGAGAGAGAGAGAGAGAGAGAGAGAGAGAGAGAGAGAGAGAGAGAGAGAGAGAGAGAGAGAGAGAGAGAGAGAGAGAGAGAGAGAGAGAGAGAGAGAGAGAATGGGGGGAGTGGATACACCTTGGTGACGCCAACATATGTCTGTCATTCACCGTAACACCGACAAAGAAAACACTTAATCACGATGAGTGGAGAGAGAGAGAGAGAGAGAGAGAGAGAGAGAGAGAGAGAGAGAGAGAGAGAGAGAGAGAGAGAGAGAGAGAGAGAGAGAGAGAGAGAGAGAGAGAGAGAGAGAGAGTCAACACTTGTTAAAAGGCATCATTATCACTCTTATAGCACTGAAAGACGATAACAATGGACTGGAAATAAAGGGACAATAAGGAATCACAAAGAAGACAAAGAAAACAATTGGCTTTTAGGAAAATTGCACTGCTAAGGAAAATTCAAGATGGCGACTAAACATATATAATTTTCGATGCTGTACATTGTTTAGTTAATAAGAAAATGAAGTGTTTGATAATTTATGCATTAGTTAAACGTTTCGCGTCTCTCCTTCCTTTACTGATTAACTCCACTTATCAATATTCCTCTCATATCTGTACTTCCTCTTTCCTCTTACCTCTCACTGCTCTTCCTGTTACACCTTAGAATTAGGAGCAGGTGTGGAATGTAATGTTACGTGCTTCCTGTAAAATGTCACTCTTATTGCCCACACATTCTGTCTTCACTAATCTATCCAACGTTTATCAGTTCTCTCATTTATCCTACGTCCTTCTCCTTTCCTGTTGTACTTTTTGTCATCATTGCCTCACTTCCCTCAAGGTACTTTGTAAATGAAGCCCAAATGTTGTTATTTCTCAGCTCTTTCTTTTGTTTCGTAATCAGTAATCTGTGTTTTTCTAATCAGTTTTAATTCTTTCCACCTCCACCTACCTCCCCTTACCACTTCCATGATCAATGCCTTCCAATCAAATGTCTTACCACTCAGCATTTCCATTCGCCTTTTATACAGACAAGGGAGGTTAAGGGGTAGAAAATTAATGAAAAAATCCACATCACATTGCCTCTCCCAAAAAAGTGTTAATGAAAATAAGAGAAATGTTGACCAATTAATTTATGGAGTTGTCTCTATACTCCTCTCTTGTATGTATTCAAATCGTAGAAAGCTGGGAAAAAAACTGAAATAAGCAGAGAATTCCATAGTTTACCATTGAAAGGCATGAAAGAGTGAAGATACTGGTCAACTCTTACATTAATAAAGTGGATGAAGAAGTGAAGATAGTAAATAGAAAATAATTTACTCAGTACTTTATACTTTGAAATAATACTTTATCCAACATCAACTTCCCGGCACTGCCCGTGTACTTACCCATGCCAGGAGTAAGAGGCGTCAGGGGGGGCATATCTTCATTCGGTTTCCGCTTCCTAGGTCTCCCCTTCTGCGCCGCCCCCACGCCGTTGTAGAAGGCGAGGCGGGGCGTGGCAGGGGACAGTGGAGGGAAGGCCATACCGGAGGACACGCCCACAGCCTCCATTTCAGCCTCAGATTGGAGTATGAGCTCATAATGGGCACGGCAGTACACGGCCCCATCCCGCATACCGAAGTGGTCACCTGTCGAACGGGGGAACGAGATACCTGGCCTTAATGAGGGTCCCCGGGCATACCTGTGTTATTACTGAACACCTGAGTCATGTTCCACCTACAGGGATTATCGTTGTGTCTTGTATGGGAGTCCTAGCGTGATTGTTTTGTAATGTTTCTCCTATGTGTGTGTGTGTGTGTGTGTGTGTGTGTGTGTGTGTGTGTGTGTGTGTGTGTGTGTGTGTGTGTGTGTGTGTGTGTGTGTGTGATTGTGGTACACAGGTGGTGGGCAGGTGAGGATGTGATTGCTTGTTATCTTTACCTGAGAAAATACCTGTGTTTGCAAAGGATATGTAATGTTTGAATGTATATATATATATATTATTTTATGTTGTTCATCCTGTGGTTTCGTTCATTCTTTTCTTTGTTTTGTGTCTTTTATTTATCTTTTTTTTAAATGAATTGTGGTTTGGTAATAACGTTAAGAAATAGTTTTCCTGCACTTGTTTTTATTCTTGTGGTTGGGATGTATTATATATATATATATTTTTTCCCTGCGATTGCATTTGTTGCCTTATATGTGTTTTATGTCCTGATTTAAAGATAAGCCTACAAATGGCTGAATCTAATGAGATACAAATGGACGGAGAAAAGAAATAATGACGATATAAAGATAAAATGAATGTGACAGGAAAATATATAGTAAATCTCTATTCTACCATTTTATCAAAACCTTCGTGCATTTATTTTTTATTCAGTAAAAGTACAAAACTCGCGAATTTGTGAAACCCTGAAAAACGCACAGGTAGAGAGAAAACTTTCCCTTGCAGTATCAAAAAAATATTATTTGAAATTTTGACAGCAACTGGACAAAAAGCGAAGCGTGGAAGGAAGGGACAGGTACACAGGTAGGAACTAGGCACCGGTTACCTGGGAAGGGATGGTACTGGTAACTAGGGGAGGAAAAGTGAGGGAGGGAGAGGAGAGGAGTGTTGAAAGGCTCGATGATAGACAAGGGAGAGTGTGGGAGAGAAGGAAGATGAGGAAAGGAAGTGTTGAAGGTGGCAGTGAGAGGGGACGAGGGAGGATGTGTGAGTGAGATGTGCTAGAGTAAAAGCATAAGGTGTGTCTTGCTAGGATACTGATGTGATGAAAGGGGAAAGGTAAGGCAATGGGGGAGAGATGGAGGAAAGGAGTGATAGAGGAAAGAGAGAGTGAGGGAAAGGGAAGTAAAGTAGTATGAAAAGATTGAGAGATAAATGGAAAAAAGGATGAAATGAGAGAGAGAGAGAGAGAGAGAGAGAGAGAGAGAGAGAGAGAGAGAGAGAGAGAGAGAGAGAGAAAGAGAGATAGAGAGATAGAGAGATAGATAGATAGATAGATCGATAGAGAATGAGAGAGTGAGAGAGAGGTATGGATAGGTTGGGAACAGTTACACGGATCACTAACACACTCGTAAATACAACCCAGAGTCCACAGGTGTTAAATGGACTCTCACCTGTGGAAGGTAAAACCACTCATTAACACACTCATCACGTGTATACATGAACACACACACACACACACACACACACACACACACACACACACACACACACACACACACACACACACACACCACACACACACACACACACACACACACACACACACACACCACACACACACACACACACACACACACACACACACACACACACACACACACACACACACACACACACCACACACACACACACACACACACACACACACACACACACACCACACACACACCACACACACACACACACACACACACACACACACACACACACACCACACACACACACACACACACACACACACCACACACACACACACACACACACACACACACACACACACACACACACACACACCACACACACACACACACACACACACACACACACACACACACACACACACACACACACACACCACACACACACACACACACACACACACACACACACACACCACACACACACACACACACACACACACACACACACACACACACACCACACACACACACACACACACACACACACACACACACACACACACACACACACACACACACACCACACACACACACACACACACACACACACACACACACACACACACACACACACACACACACACACACACACACCACACACACACACACACACACACACACACACACACACACACACACACCACACACACACACACACACACACACACACACACACACACACACACACACACACACACACACACACACACACACACACACACACACACACACACACACACACACACACACACACACACACACACACACACATAC
Source organism: Metacarcinus magister (assembly GCA_029783475.1). Lineage (NCBI taxonomy): Eukaryota > Metazoa > Arthropoda > Malacostraca > Decapoda > Cancridae > Metacarcinus > Metacarcinus magister. Next base: position 4,709,317 of record JAPQNM010000021.1, on the reverse strand, counting down.
AGACAAGCGGCGTACCTTTGTGTAGCTGTGCATGGCAGGAGGCGCACGTGAAGCAGTGGAGGTGAAAAACGTGGTGACGTGCGCGCATCACAAGTTCCTGAGGCGCGATGTCCAGGCCGCACCGACCACACCGACCACACCCGAATATCCTGCCGCGGGGACAGTGATGGGAATGTATTGGCACGAAATGTTGTTGTAGTAGTAGTAGTAGTAATAGTAGTAGTAGTAGTAGTAGTAGTAGTAGTAGTAGTAGTAGTAGTAATAGTAGTAGTAGTAGTAGTAGTAGTAGTAGTAGTAGTAGTAGTAGTAATGCAACGATGATAGTAATAATAATAATGACAATGCTACTAGTAATGATGATAATAATAACATAATGATACAATTTTTAAAGAATGTTATGATTATAAATGAGAAAGGAAAGGAAGTTATGGATATAAAAAATAAAGAGAAAGTACATTAAACCTAGGAATAAAAAAGGTGAATTACTTTATTAACTCAAGCTTATAGTGAGAATTCATGTATAAAAAGAAAATCCTGAGTCATCCGTTCCTCATTGTAACATTATCACCTCACTATCAGGTCAAAGTTAGGTCACTGCTAAGTCACTGTCAAGTCATTCTTCCCTCACTGTTGGGTCACGGTTAAGGGCAAGTGTCACTCTCCGTTAGTTAGATGGTCGAGTTTTGGACAAATTTTATACCTGTCTTGTTTTTTTTGGGGGGGATTGATTGTCATTTGTTTTTTTTCAGTGGATGATTTCATGAATTTAGGAAAGAAAATATTTTGTTTAAATTTTGTGTGTGTGTTCAGCGCTTCACTTTTTTTTTCTTCTTCTTCTTTGTTCTACCGACTATTTCATGACTCATCGTGTTGTTGTTTGCAGGTGAGTCTGGTCATAAAAGTCTCGTATTTTAAACTGTACATGTCTAGGAATGCTTCGTTGATGTCATGGATGTCTTGTGAGATGTTTTATTACTGTTTGGAAGTGTTTTATTTATGTTTGCAGATATGTACTAATATTCAGATTTTTTTTTTGTATATATGTGTAATATTTTTTCGGGGGAGGAACATTTTTTCTTTAATAATTGGTTTGGAATTTGATTGTTTCGTTGACGTCTTAAAGGAACTCTAGACAGCGACGAAGCAGGAGTGATACTAAGACACCTGTACAATAATCTCCTTCCCCTTTGATGAGGAAGGGCTGCACCGTGGGAGGGAGGTGGGCGGAGGGTAGAGGGAGGGAGGGAGGGTCGGGCTTGGCAGGGCTCGGGTGACTATTTATGAGTTTGTACGTAAAATGGTCTTATCGAGGCGACGAGACTCAGGAATCTTGGATCAGCTTTTGCTAGACACCAACCCAACCGACCGCCCGCCCCCCGCCTCCGTCCCCGCCAGAACCTCAGCCTCCTCAACACCACAACCCCAACCTCATCCCCACCTCCACCCCACCTAGACCTTAGACCCCAACCCATACCCGTCAAATTTCTAGCCCTGTCCTTGTCTATCCCTCAGTTCCTTTCCCTCTAAAATTCCGTCCCCCGTCTAGCCCCTGTATGTGTCCCCAGCCCCGTCCGTGTCCCCGCCTCCTCGCCCCGCCCCGCCCCGCCCCGCCCCGCCCCGCCCGGCCCCGTTCCGGTAAGCGTCTTCCCATGTACTCCTGAACCGACGAAACCATTAGCGCGGAAGGTCGTTCTCATCATCATTATCATCAGCCGCCCCAGATATGTTAATACCCGCGACTGGTTCTCGGCGCAGCGGGTCCGTTCACTGATGCTGGTAAGGCGGGGAGAGGTCACGGCAGTGTATCTATCTCCTTCGGGTTTATCTGGGTGACATCGATGATTAAGTTTGCTCACACCGGCGTCCCTCTGGTGGGATAAATCAACGAGGCACCTGCTTCAAGAATTACGGAGGATACCTTTTCACAAATTTGAGGAGTTGGCGCCCAGTGGTTGTCTTGGCTATTTATACTGTGGGAAGGTGCATTCTGGGAGCCGCTCCGCCCTGTGTAGCAACGGTGGTACAGGTTCCCAGCGGGCAGTGAGCAGATGTTTAGCTGCGGGGGATGGCGAGAATAGGAGAGGAGGGGCTGAGGTGATGTAGGGAGGATATGGAGGCTTGGGGATGCGTTAAAAGAGAGAGAGAGAGAGAGAGAGAGAGAGAGAGAGAGAGAGAGAGAGAGAGAGAGAGAGAGAGAGAGAGAGAGAGAGGAAAGGGTTGAGGGACGTGGGAGGAGATAGAGAGATTCATGGATGTGTGAGGGAGAACAAGGTGGGATGGAGGGGGAAGAGAGAGAGACAAGGGAGAGAGGGGGGGGGAGGTAACGGGTGGGGTGGAGGGAATTGTTGTCCATTTCGAGAGCCTCTTGTTGAGGAGGATGACACCCGCCCTCTAGATCCTCCTCATTGATTATCTCGTGCAAGTGCGAGGGGGAGGCAGGAGTAGCCGGGATGAGGGCGCGTTTCCCAGGTTAATGCCGCCTCGTCCCCATCGATTCAGCCTAAAGGAGACCCACAACGGCAGCCCTAAAGTAGCGTAAACCACCGTAATCAGGCCGACACGAGTACCAGCAAAACCACCCTCTCCCTCCCTCCCTCCCTCCCTCCCTCCCTTTCCCTTCCTTTCACTTCCCTCTCTATCCTGACGGGAGTGACGGCGGGTTTAGGGCGTTGGGAAGGTGCAGTCTGCCTTATCACCGTCATCAGGAGCTGTGGAGGACACTTTGCCCGTCCCCAAGAGGGCGAGTGTTGCGCCTGTGACAACCTAAATGGCCCGTGTGGCTTCGTGAGAGTTGCCAATTGAGTGATGGAGTCGTCAGCGTCTGACTTACATACTCGTTGCCCTGTGTGAAGGACCAGGAGGAGGAGGAGGAGGAGGAGGAGGAGGAAAGAGGAGGAGGTTGGTTGGTAGTCTTGGGTAGAAGGAAGAGGTAAGTTTCAGGGTGTTTGTAGGATGAAGTGTGAGGTAAGGAGAAGAAAAAGGTTGATGGTTGTATAAGGAACTAGTAGAAAGGAGGAAGAGGAAGGTGTCTAGTATAGAGTCAGCATGCAGACGGTGGCCCCTTCCTCCTCTCCTCAAGGGGCGCCACGAAGGCCTGGTATGAGGGTAAGTGTGAGGTTAGTGCGCTGATGTTCCTCTCGACGCTAAAAATAAGGTTTACGGCGTCGAGTGATGGGAACAGACGGACGCAGCGGAATCCCCATCACCCTTCCTTCCCCTCACAACTTCAAGAGTACATACATACCATTGCCTTCCCCTTGCTCTTATAATCAAAGGCAGTAAAACTCAGCTGTAGCAAGTTAGCGTATAATTAGCGACAACTAGACTGGAATTTGGTAGCGGTTTCTTAAGCAGTAGCGTTGATGATACTTTAGGAATCTTAACTTTCATTCTAATTATACAAAACGCAGTGTGTAAGCATACCGACTGGCTGCAACGACCCCGGACAAGTTCAACAGATAACGCCGATTTACGATTTTAATGAATGCAACAAAAGTCATCTAAAAAAAAGAGGGTTTAGAGTATAATTATTTGAGACGAGATTGCAAATTTATACCGAGTTGCGCAAAAACGGAAGGAAGTGACCTGAAGGAGAAGGTAAAGGAGGAGGTAAAGGAAGAGGAGGAGGGGCTAGGGAGGGAGGGAGGGAGGTAAGGAGGGAGGGTTAAAAGAATAAATTTGTGGACAGATGTTTGGTCAAGATGATGTGATAAAGAGCCGTAAAATTGCAGTAAATTTTTATCTCTGCGGATGTGGCGATAAAGTGAGAGAAAGAAAAAGAAATAGAGAGAGATAGAGAGATATGAAGAGTGAGTGAGACGGAGAAACGCAGGTGGAGACAGTAAACTCTTTTCACTTTTAAAACGAAAATGTATTATTATTTTTATTATTATATTATTATTATTATCATCATCATCATCATCATCATCATCATCATCATCATCATCATCATCATCATCATCATCATCATCATCATCATCATCAACACCATCATTATCATTACCATCATTATCATCATCATCTTCATCATCATCAGTGGTGTATTTAAATAATGAACCTTAACAGTTCGAGAGAGAGAGAGAGAGAGAGAGAGAGAGAGAGAGAGAGAGAGAGAGAGAGAGAGAGAGAGAGAGAGAGAGAAGAGAGAGAGAATAAGAAATATAGGATCCATCACCCCCCTCTTCCATCCTTCCCTCCCTTACCCCCAATGTCTCCCTCCCCCCCATTTCCTACCTCTCTCCCTCCCTCTTCTCCGTCTGTCCTGCACGTGGCTATTCATCTCTGTCCAGGTGGGAAGCTTACCTGTCTGTCATCCA
>JAPQNM010000021.1:4692501-4700001 GCA_029783475.1 Metacarcinus magister | reverse complement strand
AGAAGAAGAAGAAGATAGTAAACTCCCTTAATACTGATCTTAAGATTGAAACTTTGTAAACTTTCTCACTCAAACTCTGCCAGACTTGAAGATCCCAAAGAGGAGTTAGTTTCTTGTCTGTAGATATAGACTTTTCCTTTTTATACGGAAGTTTCGAGGAGGAGGAGGAGGAGGAGGAGGAGGAGGAGAAGGAGGAAGGAAGGTAGTACACATTATCTCCAATTTACTTTTTGTTATATATATATTTGATTATTATGTAAATGGAAACACTTTTATTACGTGGAATTTATGTGTAGTGTGTTTAAATGTTATTCATAATGTAATAATTGCATTTTTAATTCGTATTTTGTGTTTGTTTTTTTAATATTTGATGTGGTTCGTATAGTTTAATGATGTGTGTTTAATGTGTTTAATGTGTATTGAATTTGTTGTTGTTGTGATGTTACTGTTTTTATTATTGTTATTATTATTATTAATGTTGTTATCATTATTATTATTGTATAGTGACATAAGTAGTAGCAGTAGTTGTTGCAGCAGCAGTAGTAGTAGTAGTAGTAGTAGTAGTAGTAGTAGTAGTAGTAGTAGTAGTAGTAGTATCAGTAACTACTTCAGATATCATAAAAATAAAAATTTTCACCACCACCACCACCACCACCACCACCACTTCCACCACCACCACCACCACCACCACCATCACCACCACCACGATAACCATCTCTCACATCTTCAAAAGCTTGTCAAGAATATCTACACTCCTTATATAAAAAGTGATTCGTACCAGATAACACATATTAATATATTTCTCACTTCGGGTCATTATCGTTCGTCTGACATTTACTTAATCTTGAATATCAAAAACTTTAATGACTGTGAAAAATAAGTGGAATAGCTGCGATAATATTAGTAACTTTACTGGTGTCATTTGGTGTGTTGCTGTCACTTGTTAGTAGTGGATTACAGTAGTTAAGAACGTATGATTTGGTGTTAATAATAGTTGTATCAATATTTTCTTCCACTCTTTCATTAAATAATTTGTTTTCGTTTTATATCACTACTCTCGAAAAATGTGCAAATAGAATATAATGATAATAATAACAATAATGATAATAACAATAATGATAATAATAATAATAATGAATAATAATAATAATAATAATAATAATAATAATAATAATAATATAATAATAATAATAATAATAAAAACAATAACACCATTAAAATTACGTTAGTGTCAATACTAAGAGTACAATAATAGTAACATGAGTACGACAGTGTAGCCAAGATGGATGATGCTGTACTCGGCGCAAACACAGTGCGCCGGGTGGAGGCAGGCAGAGGCTGGCCACGCCCCGCAATCCCCGGCACCTGAGGCTTTTAATTAACTCCTCCTAATACCAGATTTGCATCCTTCCTCCTACTCTCCCTCCCTCCTTTATCTCCTTTCCTCTCTCCCTCCCTCTTTGCTAGCCTTTGCCTCTCCTCTCCGGAAATATCACAGATTTTCAAGATGGCTGCTCAGGATCAATACGCCCGACAGTCCCACTTTGGAGGGAGATGGCGAGCAGATTTTGTTTTTTCCTCAATGACGTCATGACTCTTGATGTGTTACTTTGAGCTGGGAAAGGAATTATTGTTGGGTGGCTGGTATTCACTTGTTTGAATTTGTTTATTTTTTTGTAATTTGGTTGGTATTGTTATTGTTGATATTATTTTTAGTATTGTTATTATTATCTGCTTTATTGCTATTGTTGTTATTGTTATTATTATCATTGTTATTGTTGTGATTATTATCGTTATTATTTTTTTCTATTAGTTTTATTATTATTGTAATTTTTTTATTATTGTTGTTTGCATCATTATTATTATCATTATTATTATCATTATCATTATTATTATTATTATTATTATTATTATTATTATTATTATTATTATTATTATTATTATTATCATTATTATTGATATTATTATTGTTATCATTTTTTATACTATTAATATTATCATTATTATTATTATTGTTGTTGTTGTTGTTGTTGTTGTTGTTGTTGTTGTTGTTGTTGTTGTTATTATCATTATCATTATCATTACTATTTTTTTATTATTGTAATTATTATTAGTATTATTATTAATATTTTCATTTTTACTATTATTATTATCATTATTATAATTTCATTACTGTAATAATTATTTATAGTTCTAATACTACTATTACCACATCTACTCTTAGTACTACCACTATCATTTCTACTATTAGTACTACTATTATCACTCTAATAATACTTCAACTCTTACTATCAATATAATCATTTCTAGACGCGTTTCCATTCCCTTCCCTTCATGCTCACATATTTATTACCTGCTACTTTATTGCATTATTTACGACGTTTTCTTCACGTATAACTTCTGCAATCAATAACACACACCAACCACAAACTCCATTAAGATGTAACTAACTGCCGCGTCCCTTAACCCTGGGAGCCTCGTACATCCTCACTCACGCGTATAATGAATGTATTTACTCATTATATTCACCGTCACAATCGTTATTCATTCATGTATTCCCAACAGTGATGCTTCATTAAGAAATCGAAACGAAGATATTTTGCATGAGTCGGTAGGAAGAAAGTTCTTTGATTTTCGTTCAAGCAATTTTGTGATTAAAAACTATTAACTGTTTGTGTGTGTGTGTGTGTGTGTGCGAGAGAGAGAGAGAGAGAGAGAGAGAGAGAGAGAGAGAGAGAGAGAGAGAGAGAGAGAGAGAGAGAGAGAGAGAGAGAGAGAGAAGAGAGAAAGTGAAACATAGATACAGACAGACAGACAGACAAGAAAGAGAGGCAGCAGCCGTAAAACAACTTTAACTTTGACAAGAGCAAAATGAAAACAAGGCAGAAAAATACATGAAAGAATAAATGAAAGAGAAAGGAAAACATTGAGTACGAAAAAATGCGGAAAGAAAAAAGAAAAAATAAGGAAAAAAAAAAAGGCATAAGTAAATAAAATTTGATCTAACGAAAACTAACGAAATGAGGAAAATCAACACTATGAAACAAGAAGGAATAAAAAAGGGGAAAGAGGAAAATAAAGGAAAACAGGAAATAATCAAGAAAATGAGAAATATGAGCACGACGTAATGATTTAGGAAAAGTCTTTGTGTGTCGAGAGTCGTTGGAGGCACGTGCTGTCCTGGGTGAGAGGGGATACCGCTCCCTCTCCCTCTCCCTCTTTCGCCCTCTCCCTCTGATTCTGTCCCCTTTATTCTCTCTCTCTCTCTCTCTCTCTCTCTCTCTCTCTCTCTCTCTCTCTCTCTCTCTCTCTCTCTCTCTCTCTCTCTCTCTCTCTCTCTCTCTCTCTCTTTCTTTCTTTCTCATTTTCTCTTTCTCTCTCTGTGCAATGTGACGGTCTCGTATTTCTAATAAAGCCACTTTAAACCTCTCTCTCTCTCTCTCTCTCTCTCTCTCTCTCTCTCTCTCTCTCTCTCTCTCTCTCTCTCTCTCTCTCTCTCTCTCTCTCTCTCTCTCTCGTCTCTCTCTCTCTCTCTCTCTCTCCTCTCTCTCTCTCTCTCTCTCTCTCTCTCTCTCTCTTCTCTCTCTCTCGTCTCTCTCTCTCTCTCTCTCTCTCTCTCTCTCTCCTCTCTCTCTCTCTCCTCTCTCTCTCTCTCTCTCTCTCTCTCTCTCATCTCGTCTCTCTCTCTCTCTCTCTCTCTCTCGTCTCTCTCTCTCTCTCTCTCTCTCTCTCTCTCTCTCTCTCCTCTCTCTCTCTCTCTCTCTCTCTCTCCTCTCTCTCTCTCTCTCTCTCTCTCTCTCTCTCTCTCTCTCTCTCTCTCTCTCTCTCTCTCTCTCTCTCTCTCTCTCTCTCTCTCTCTCTCTCTCTCTCTCCTCTCTCTCTCTCTCTCTCTCTCTCTCTCTCTCTCTCTCTCCTCTCTCTCTCTCTCTCTCTCTCTCTCTCTCTCTCTCTCTCTCTCTCTCTCTCTTCTCTCTCTCTCTCTCTCTCTCTCTCTCTCTCTCTCTCTCTCTCTCTCTCTCTCTCTCTCCTCTCTCTCTCTCTCTCTCTCTCTCTCTCTCTCTCTCTCTCTCTCTCTCTCTCTCTCTCTCTCTCTCTCTCTCTCTCTCTCTCTCTCTCTCTCAGCCATTGGTAACTCAGGTTCGAATAGTGGTCGAGGTTTCATGTCAACTGGGAGGGAATTAAAGCTGCAGTGTTCATATATTCTCTCTCTCTCTCTCTCTCTCTCTCTCTCTCTCTCTCTCTCTCTCTCTCTCTCTCCTCTCTCTCTCTCTCTCTCTCTCTCTCTCCTCTCTCTCTCTCTCTCTCTCTCTCTCTCTCTCTCTCTCTCTCTCTCTCTCTCTCTCTCTCTCTCTCTCTCTCTCTCTCTCTCTCTCTCTCTCTCTCTCTCTCTCTCTCTCTCTCTCTCTCTCTCTCTCATTTTTCATAGTTCCTTCACAGCCATTTTCTTTATATAATCTCTCTCTTCTTTCTTTTTTTCTCTTCTTCTTCTGCACAACAATCCATCTTTTCACACACACGTACTCACTCGCAGCTCCTCTCCCCTCGTCTTGGCTTTCACCCTCTCCCTCTCTCACTCTCTTACTTTTCCCTTCTATTTTTCCCCTTCCCTTCCTCACCAAGCATCTCCTTTACCCTCATCCCACCACCATCTTCTTTCCTTAACCCTCTTTCCTCCCTCCCTTTTGGTGTCTCCCCTCACATTTCATTCCTCCCTCCCTCCCTCTGTTTTCTCCCTCCTTCAGCTTTTCCTCCATTCCCTCTTCTGAAAGCCTTCCCTTTACCTACCCTCCCTTCCCGCCCTTCTCTTCCTTCCCTTCCTCCTCCTTTCTCCCCTCTCACCCGCCTCGCTGTTCATCCCTTCATTTCCTTTTCCTCGTTTCCACCATCTCTCTCTCTCTCTCTCTCTCTCTCTCTCTCTCTCTCTCTCTCTCTCTCTCTCTCATTCCTTCATTTTCCTCATTTCTATATGTTCTTTTACCTTCCTTCCATTCCTTTGATGTCTTTCCTTTTTCTATTCGCCTTCTTTACCATCACTATCGCTTCCCTTCCTCTTCAACCTATCTTTATTTCCCTTTCACTCTTCTTTGCTTCTCTTCTTTACTTCTTTACTGTCTATTTCCTTTTCTCTTATGTCTCCTCTCTCTACCTTCCTTCTATCCATTCCCTCATCCTGGCTTCCCTCTCTTCCTGCCTTCCCGCCTTCCCTCCTTCCCCTCTGTTCGGCCTCCAGGCAGAAACGAGGGAGAGGTGAGGAGAGACTTGAATCATCAGTCTCATTAAATTTCCACTGCCTTGTTCCTGCGGGGCGGGTCACGTGGGGCGATAATTGGAGCGTCGGGAAGGTGTACGGCAGGTATGTAGGTGAAGTGAGTGCGTATGTATGTGTGTGTGTGTGTGTGTGTGTGTGTGTGTGTGTGTGTGTGTGTGTGTGTGTGTGTGTGTGTGTGTGTGTGTGTGTGTGTGTGTGTGTGTGTGTGTGGTGTGGTGGAAGGTCCAGTCTTGCCCTATTTAGACCTATGTGTTCCTGGAGAGGTGTACTAAAGGGGATTAACCTCATTAGCAGCTCACCTCACCTCTACCCTTACCTGGCTCACCTGTACACCCTTCACTCGCGTCTCATCTCAGAATATGGTATTAACAGGTGTATTGAACTGCAGGTAATTGGTAAGGTGCGTTTAGTGTGTGTGTGTGTGTGTGTGTGTGTGTGTGTGTGTGTGTGTGTGTGTGTGTGTGTGTGTGTGTGTGTGTGTGTGTGTGTGTTTGTCCATATTTTGTGTGCAATTTATGAATCTGTATCTTTTTCTCTTTTTTTTTTTACGTGTTTGTCTGTATTTTCTATTTAATTTATGTGTTCTCTTTTCTTAATGCTCGCCTGTCTAGCCGTCATTATAGTCATGTCTTTTTCTGTCTGTCTTTTCATTTAATTTCGTTCACCTATCTATTCATCTGTCAACCATTTCATTCCGTCTACATGTATACCTGTCCATCTTCCTACGTGTCTACCTGGCTATGAATTCTCAGATGAAAGAAAAAAAAAACACCTCATACACTCACCTGAAGTAGTCCTCCCGGCAGTACAGGTGACCGTGTTTGGCGAAGCACTTATCCTCGAGGGGCTGATGGCACTCCCAGCACCTCAGACAGGCACTGTGCCACACTCCCTCCTGTGTCTTGGAGAACCACCTCTCTGTGATCCTGACGCCACACCCCACGCACACAGCTTCCTCTTGATTGTGTGGGTCCTCTTGACGGTCCAGCATCTTTGGGAACTCTTGAAGCCTTGGGTTTTTGGGTTGTGGTGTTCCCCAGAGTAATTTTTGGGGCCTTTGATTTTTTTCTGTTCTAAGATTTGACTGATGATATTTTGTTCTTTTTCTTTGGTTAGTTTAATTTTTTTCTGTTTTCAACCTTGTTTTCTTGTTTCTGATGTGTCTGTTTTAGTCTTGGTTTCTTGTATATCGTTCAATAGTTTTTTTTTAATTTATTTTTTTACGTAGCTTATTTTAGATTTGTAAGTATTTTCACCCTCCTGTAAAGTGCTTGATTTCTTTTTAAATTCTTTGGGTAATGTATATATGTTTTGGAGGGAGCTTCAGGAATAATATTGTACTGTATAATAATTTCCTTTTTGCGTTATTATTCACGAATCGAGTCTTGTGTTTGCGAGTGAGAGGAGACTATAGACTTTCCTTCTGTGTATTCTCTATGAAATTTCAAGAATAGAGTTTGAAGTCCTTTCCTCTACATCTTTTCAGGGTATGTGGAGGCTTCAAAGACTCCTCGCGGTGGTGGTGATGGTGATGATGGACTTCTTACTATACTATCAACGTGAATGGTGAGTACTTTATTTTGTACTTTTTGTGTGTATTCTTAATTGCCTGAGGACTAGATCAACTTTGGGATCGTTTTATCTTATCTCTTTATCCTTATCGCATCTATTGTAATATATCTTGCTGTTCTTTGGTGCCACTGGTTGTTACTTTTGTTTTCGTTGTTGTTGTTATTGTCTTGTTGTTGATGGCGGTTCCGTGATGATGATTCTTGACGTAGTTAACTTAAGGTGTGTTGCTGCGGCAGGTGATCAGGTGTGTTATGGGACGTGAGTCTTGGTTGTGTGTTGGCAGGTGTGTGTTTCCTCTTGGTGGCCTGAGAGAGGGAGAGAGAAAGAAAAATATGAGTAACAGTGTGAGGGAGTATTTTATGCTATTGTTACTACTACTACTACTACTACTACTACTACTACTACTACTACTACTACTACTACTACTACTACTACTACTACTACTACTATTAATACGACTGCTACTACCAAGAAATTTAACGTGATGAAACTTCGAGGGTAAAAATTGCAATAAAACATCATACAGCTCGGAACATTTAAATTCAAAGTTTTCTTAAACACTTTTCTACAAGAATGTAAACTATGATGAAAAGGTCTGGAGGGAGAAAGAATGATATTTTTCATGCTTTTGCTCTTTTCATATTATTTATATTATTTTT
>JAPQNM010000021.1:4682501-4685001 GCA_029783475.1 Metacarcinus magister | reverse complement strand
CCTCACGCCGTTCCTAACGCTCTGCCAACACCTTTGTCTCATAACTTACCCACAGGAGAAGCAATACCTAAGGGGCTTCACCACCCTACTAAAATCTAATTAGCGCAAACAAGTAGCAGCCGAATTTCCTGCTGATATATCTTTTTCCTCTAAGTTAGTGTGTTCATACGTCTTGCAGGTTAGTCGAGTGTTAGCACCTGAGGATCAAAAAGTTTCAGGTAACACGTGTAGAATCGTTTAAGTGTAAAATAGATGAGCATCGTAAAAAAAAAAGTTTGTTTATTTGATTATCGCATTCAAAATTGGATCCGTTAGGGAAATATATGTGCGACAGATGTTGGGTGAGGAGGAAGAAAATGGTGAATGTACTGGTGTTTGTCTGTCTGGCCGGATATATCTATTTATTTTGCGTGCCTGTTTGTCTAAGTGTTTGACGTGTTACTTGTGTTGTGTTGTGCTATGTTGTATTGTGTTGCTGTGTCATGTTATGGTGTTGTGTTGTCATGTAGTGCGTTGTGTTAAGTAGTCTGTCAGTTGTCCCGGTGACGCGCGGCGGGGAAGAGCGGGAAAGGTGATCCGTACAGGTAGTACAGGTGGGCGGAAGATGTGGGCGGAGTGAAATAATCTCCCACTGTCCCCTCCCCCCATTGTTCCAGCACCACTATGTCACCTTAACTCGGCTGATACGAATTTTGTGTGAATGACTTTCTGCTGATATCGTAGTTTCGTGGTCTGCGGGGCGGGGCGCGGATAGGCGACCAACATCTTTCCCTGCCGCCGCCCCGCCCCGCCCCGCCCCGCCCCGTCCCGTCCCGCCGCTATCTCGTCTCGTCATATCAACTGTGCCCCGCGCCCCTAAACACGTCGGCGGGTTGTGGGGGATGTTCATACCAGTTCCACCTATAGAGTTCACTGACAGGTATCTAATTTAGTATCAGAAATATTAGTGTTTTGCAAGCACTGCGCGCCGACTTGTGGGGTGGGTGGGCGTTTACGCGGACATGTTGGGTACTAAGGGCGGGTGTGGGCGGACAGCTGGAATGACACACTGTCACTCTTGTCTAACGTTACGAAAATTCTCGGACAAACAACACTGTGAGCCCTGAGTGAGGCGGCAGATTGTGGGCGAGGCACAGGCCAGCGGGCGTGCGGGCGGCCCCTGGTGCCTGTTGCCTCGTAAATCACCGCCTCACTCTGACAGGTCACCCTTGTCGCCGAGGCTTACCTGTGCGGGGCGAGGGAGGCGCCGGTGAGCGGGTGACCCTTCCGCTGCCTGCAGGTGCACTCGACCACACGCCGCGCCCGTCCGCCCGCCGTCTCCTGCCAGGGCTGGGCCGCGGCAGAGATCTCCGGCGCGATAAAGCAGATTCGCACTGCGCGTCTCTCTTTTCGATTATCTGCCGCCGGTAAAGGATAGCATCGGCCCGAGTTCACTTTGGCACATCTCATTCAGTATTTGTAATACCTACGGAGGCACTGGGCTGGCGACTCTCGGGGGGCGGGGCCGAGCAGGCAGGAGCCACCGCCCTGCTATCTGGTTGGCCGGCAGGCTGGCGGCGCGCGGCTGGTCCCGCCCCCAGGCCCAGGCCTTCCGGGCTACAATGATATATGAACTCTCGCGTCCCTAACTTCAGTATCTAATTATTTTATCTCTCCCTCGCCCTGCACTTACTGATAAATTTTGGGATTGTGGGAACAGACCGTCCATTACCGGACAACAAGCGGACGGTAACGAGGGACGACTGGCCAGCCAGCGGTGGCCGTGGCCGCCCTGCCGCCAGACGCCGCCGACACCAGCGGCAAGCATGATGAGTGTTGCCAGCTGCCATTAAACCATACCTTAATTATCTGCAAGACCGTGGCCGCCCGCACCATTACCCCACACGCCCTCGGCGGCGCCGTACACCCCGCCCGCCTCTACCATACCACCCGCCCCGCCCCACCCCGCCCCGCCCCGCCCGTCACCCCAAACAACGCGGCCGAGCGCCGCTGAACACGTCCCGGGTTCCCGCCAATTAAAGAAGCATGTGAGTGCAAAGCGATGTTGGCGACGGAAGGAAAAAGTCGAGACGATGTTCAGAGGACGATGGGCGGCCTCCTCCCGCCCACACCCACCCAGGCGGCACACCCACCGCCCCCACGCCCACGGGGGGATTCATGTGTCTCAGGAATTCGTGTCTGTAAAAAGTTACCTGATAGCCTCAGGTGTGGGCTGGGGACGCGGGTTTTATGGCGAAGACCGGACTGTGAGGAGAGGGGGCAAGGGGGCAAGGGGGAGGTGGAGCCAGGGAACGTAGAAAATATATCTATCTAAATACTTACCTATCTATCCATCTATCTATATATTTCTCGATCTATCTATGTATCTATCAATCTAACTATCTATCCATCTCTCTCTCTCTCTCTCTCTCTCTATATATATATATATATATATATATATATATATTATATATATATATATATATATATATATATATAACAAGTGAGAGAATATATATAT
>JAPQNM010000021.1:4645001-4660001 GCA_029783475.1 Metacarcinus magister | reverse complement strand
TGGGGGATGGGTGGATAGTGATGGGTGGTGGAGTGGAAGATAGTGAGATAAATAATTCACTATCTAGAGTCATCATCATCTTTGCACCATCACCATCATCATTACGTTATTTTCATTATCATCATTACCACCACTACCACTACCTCATCATTATCATTTAGACTCATTTTCACGGCTCTTAACACAAGATTCTCACCTCCACATCACATCTCTCTCTCTCTCTCTCTCTCTCTCTCTCTCTCTCTCTCTCTCTCTCTCTCTCTCTCTCTCTCTCTCTCTCTCTCTCTCTCTCTCTCTCTCTCTCTCTCTCTCTCTCTCTCTCCTTCACTCTAAGGACACTTCGTCTTCGTCAGGGCAGCGGGAGGGGCTGGACGGGACACGGAAGGCATAAATTACATTGAGATAACATGTCCTACTCGCCTCTCTGTGCTCTCTCTCTCTCTCTCTCTCTCTCTCTCTCTCTCTCTCTCTCTCTCTCTCTCTCTCTCTCTCTCTCTCTCTCTCTCTCTCTCTCTCTCTCTCTCTCTCACACACACACACACACACACACTGTTTCATAGTGTATTTCATAGAGAGAGAGAGAGAGAGAGAGAGAGAGAGAGAGAGAGAGAGAGAGAGAGAGAGAGTGAGAGAGAGAGAGAGAGAGAAGAGAGAGGAGAGAGAGAGAGAGAGAGAGAGAGAGAGAGAAGAGAGAGAGAGATATGAAGGGCACAGGTAACCCCCTTCCCACGTGCCTCTCTAGTAGCCCTACGCAATTAATTTATCACTGCGTGGCCTCTTCATTCCTGCACAGGTGAACGAGCAAGGTCAGGCCTCGTAGGGAACCATGACGCCGCTGGGAGTAGTGTGTAAGGCAGAGGAGAGTATAGGTAGGCAGTAGTAGTAGAAGTAGTAGTAGTAGTAGTAGTAGTAGTAGTAGTAATAGTAACATAAGTATCAGTAGTAATATTAATAATCACCCCCACGTGTAAGTCCTATAATTTCATCCTGACAGACTGCGGGAGGATTGCAATAATTCTACCTTACGTCACTCCACCAAGATGCAGTTGAGACAGAGTTATACACACATCATGGGGAGCGATACCCTCTATACTTTATGTTATGGGAGCCACAATGTATTACTGAGATGCATTAGGGAGATGGCTGGAGAATCCTCGGTAGCCTCAATAGGGTGGAAGAATAAGGTTCCTGCAGGGTGAGAGAGGAGCATCAAGGGTGTTCTATATGATATGTTTCTCTACCAGCTGTGAGTTTGATGGGGAGGGTGACAGGGTGAAGGTGCTTTAGGTGAGTGAGAGGCTAGATATGTTAAAGAAGGGAAAGAAGGAATAGGATGAAGGAATAATGAAGAAAGGGAAAGGTAATCCAAGTGAAATATGAGAATAGGGTGAAGGGTAAAGGGTTGTGAAGAGAAGCACTTTTTAAGGTGAGAGGAAGAACAGAGAGGAGTAAGAGGAAGACAAGGAATAGGTAGGCAAAGGTAAGGAAAAGGTGAAGGTAGGATGAGAAAGTATATTACAACGTGGAAGGTGAAGCCAGGCTAAGAGACACCTACTTAGAGGAGATGGGAAGAAAAAGTGGATGATATTAATGTATAGAAGGGACAGCTGCGGGAAAATGATCTTCGTCTCCAGAACAAGTGTTTTTGTGACCATGCTGCATTTGAATTTATAAAGCCTGTTAATTGTTTCCTATAACTGTAGTAATGACAGTAATAATAGTAGTAGTAGTAGTAGTAATAGTAGTAGTAATTGTAGTAGTAGTTGTTGTTTTTGTTGTAGTAGTAGTAATAGTAGTAGTAGAAGTAGTAGTAGTAGAAGTAGTAGTAGTAGTAGTAGTAGTAGTAGTAGTAGTAGTATCAGTAGCAGGAGTAGTAGTAGTAGTAGTTGTTGTTGTAGTAATAGTAGTTGTTTAATTAGTTTTTGTAGTTGTAGTAGTAGTAGTAGTAGTAGTAGTAAGACTTTTATTGTATCTTATATCAAAACAGACACACTTATCAGTTATTCCCCGTTCATTAAACAGAAGAAGAAAAAAAATAGAAGAAAGAACGATAGAGAAGAAAAAAGAAGAGAGAATGAGAAACAATCCCCTCCTTCTCTTCCTCTCTTCCTCTTTCTTTCTCTTCCCCTTCGCACAGCCGCTCGCTCCCTATAAGCTTATCGTATCTAGAGAAAATCAGTATCCATCACGGGGTTGAAATGGCACGAGGGCGAGCGGCTGGGACCTCCTCTGTTTGTTTTACATATTGCTTACCAGTGGGAAATCTATGAGGGCCCAGCGAGGTGCCTGATAAGTATGGTGGTGCTGCGGGAGGGAGGGAGGGAGGGAGGAAGGGAGGAGGAAGGGAAGGTGAAGGGTCAAAGGAGGAACCAGTAAGCACGAGGGAGGGAGGAAAGGAGGAGGATGGATTAGGAAAATTTAAAAGAGAAGATATGGTGAATGAATGTGAATTGTAGGGAAACTGATGAGAGAGAGAGAGAGAGAGAGAGAGAGAGAGAGAGAGAGAGAGAGAGAGAGAGAGAGAGAGAGAGAGAGAGAGAGAGAGAGAGAGAGAGAGAGAGAGAGAGAGAGAGCATTCCAGGTAACACTCGACTCACCTTTACCAATCAAATGCATTAAAAGAAGCACCACACTCGCCCATTTAAAACCTGCTTTATCTCTTTCTTATCTACATCGCCTGCTTGAGCCTCACCGCCTTACTGGGAGTCTGTGGAGAGTGTGACCTCAGCGAATCTTCTGCTGACGAAGGAAGGAAAAGACGAGGGAGGGAGGGAGGGATGGAGGGAGAAGCAAGATAATGTGAAGAACTAAATCTGTGTCCTTATCATCACCTTCAAGGAAAAATATTAACCTCCCTCTTTAGTATATCACGTTAAAGTTAATTAAGGAAGCAATAATACTAATATCCTATCATTAATACTTAAGTAGAGCATGGGGCCAGTAACGATGCATCAAGGCCAGACAGACAGACAGGCAGGCAGACCGATAAAGATTAATCCTTGTTTTACTTCCTTGCAAAAACTTATCTAATAATCTTTAAGGTAGTACAGCTCTAAGAAGGACATTTTAGGATAGAACTTATCCTTATTCGGAAGACAAATGAGGTTAGAAATTTTGCTGCTGCTGTTATTTACTCCGACCAACTGTAATTTGCTCTATGCTACTGTTAGGGAAAGGAGGAAACCTATAATTCAGTGCCGTGAAAATTAATTGAAGCAAATGGAAATGGATTTTTGTGAGAGAGAAAGTTATGTTTGTCAGTTTTGCATATGCACGGAGACAGACAGGAAGGAGTAACGTGTGTGTGTGTGTGTGTGTGTGTGAGAGAGAGAGAGAGAGAGAGAGAGAGAGAGAGAGAGAGAGAGAGAGAGAGAGAGAGAGAGAGAGAGAGAGAGAGAGAGAGCGAATGAGTGAGAGAAAGACAAAAGGGACACTGAATAATAGTAATAACACGGAAATAAACAAACAAGAAAATTGAACACACAACAGAATGATAACAAAGGATATTACCAATAATAATAACACACACACACACACACACACACACACACACACACACACACACACACACACACACACACACACACACACACACACACACACCTTGAGGAACCAACAACACCTGTCCCCTTTACCTTCACCCTGTAATTTCACTGTACCTGAAGGCCTTCCCGGGGCAGCTTCACCTTACCAAACGAGTCTCACTACCGCCCTCTACCAACGCACGAGTCCTTGATACAATTTTATACGTAAACAACTACCACGTATTGCAAAACAAAAAATAGGTAATAGATCCTTTGACTCAGGATTTGAGCAACAAAGAAAAGGCTCAAGATTGGAGGTTAAAAGGTGGGGTAGAATGT
The DNA here is from genome assembly GCA_029783475.1 of Metacarcinus magister. NCBI lineage: Eukaryota > Metazoa > Arthropoda > Malacostraca > Decapoda > Cancridae > Metacarcinus > Metacarcinus magister. The sequence continues at coordinate 4,656,138 of JAPQNM010000021.1, read as the reverse complement.
TTGAGATTGTAGAGAGGAAATGCGTATCTTTTTTAAAAACACACTCAGTTTATCATAGTTATTATAGTTTATTATAGTTGTGTCATAACGGTGAAAGGTACAAAGCAATAAAGAAAGTTATTATTCCTGTTATATTTGATTAACTGTAATTATCGAGACAAACCCTTAGTAGAACGAGGTAAACACAATCAATTGGTCTCTCCCACTCAGGGGTGAGAAAACATATAATTATAAAATATGTATTTTCCTAAGGCACGTAGCTCTCACAGATGCAGGAGGAAGGAAAGGAAGATAAAAAAAGAGATGAAGGGTGAGGAATAGAGGAGGGAGGGAAAAAGAATAAAAGAGAGTTGTGTGCATATGTGTGCGTGTGTGTTTGTGTGCGTGTGTGTATGTGTGTGTGTGTGTGTGTGTGTGTGTGTGTGTGTGTGTGTGTGTGTGTGTGTGTGTGTGTGTGTGTGTGTGTGTGTGTGTGTATGTTTGTCGGCGACCACCAGTGAAGTAGCAGCTGCAGGTATCGAGAGAACACACACACACACACACACACACACACACACACACACACACACACACACACACACACACACACACACACACACACGTACAGGGTTGCATGATGCTGTAGAAATGTAGAGTCAGATGTGTACTCATACCACGTGTAAGTGAATATCAGGTGTACGTGGAGTGTGTAAGTGTGGATGAAATGTGGTGGGTGTAGGTGTGGATGTGGAATGAGCTGTATGAGAGGATAAAAAGAGAAATGAGGATGTGAAGATAACAGGTAATATGAGATAACGTGGATTTGACATCTATTCCTAAATATCAAACACACTAGATCTCTTGAGAAACTTGCGAGGAAATATCATCTAAGGAAATAAAAAGAGAGGAAAGTAGAGGTAGAAAGAGAGAGAGACAAAAAAAAGTGCAATTTCCTTGATTTGAAATAATATAATATTTTCTTACATCTTTATTTTTCCTGATTGCTTTAAAAATATAAATAATGGACGTGTGTTGTATATGTAAGAGTTGTAAATAAGTGATAAGAAGAATGTGCTAAATGGCAATGGTTCTGAGGCGAAAAAGAACCTTCCTTTCCTTTGTTTACTTCCTTCGCACCAGCTCGGCTCAAAGACGCTATCAGTGAATTTTTATGATAATCATTTATATTATTCCTTCCCTTATGTCACTTCCAGATAGTCTTACGTACACACAAAACCAAGTCAAGAAATATCTAGTAATATTACGGGCTATGTAAAGCAAAGTATTAAATAACGTAATGGAAAAAATTTAAATATTACCGAAGTGTTTTGTGCCGAAAGTGAGGAAGCGGCGTCATACCACGTGTTGTGTTTTGTGTTGTTTTTGTGTTTGTGTTGCTTGTTAGACGTCCGTTGGTGAAATATATCCCCCTGACGAGGCTCCTGGATAACTGCAGAATATTCTGTAAGTAAGTATACACATTTACACAGCATGACGATGTTAATTGGGGGAAGTATATGGAGAATTTAGAAACCTAGTGTATGTATTTTTCTTTGTCATTATGTAGTAACACTTAAATTGGGAAAATCTAGTAATCTTTATGTCAGCTCAAGCAAATAAGTTATCGGGAAAGCCTAGACAGAAAATTTTTAAAAATAAAAACTATAGAAAACACTAATCTTTTAACTTACAGAACGGGAACTATAAAGAGTAAGCCTAATATTTTTTGATTTATAGAACAGGAACTAGAAAACGTAATGGGGATGATTGGACTCATGTGTGGCTTGTATATGAAGTTAGATAACCACTGGTTTATATATGTCACTGGGAAAGAAGTTAATAAGAGTTACTGTTTAGAGAGAAAGAGGGAGAGATAGATAAACAGATGAGAGAGAGAGAGAGAGAGAGAGAGAGAGAGAGAGAGAGAGAGAGAGAGAGAGAGAGAGAGAGAGAGAGAGAGAGAGAGAGAGAGAGAGAGAGAGAGAGGAAACGAAGAATAAAAATAGGAAATAAGACAAGCATCTCTTATATGTGTGATCACGTGAGATTTGCTGTAAGAATAAGATTTACAAACACACTGTACATTTTCTCCTCTGGCTCCAATTTAGTAGTAAAGTGACGTTAGTGATACGCGGAGGAAGGAAAAGATAGATATTAAAAGAATTTTTTTTTTATATCTTGTCCAAATAAGTGTTGCAAATGTAATATCCTGAATGAAGTAAAAAGATATACATCAGATAACACCCACAAGGACGCAAGACACTGATGATAAAAGAAAAAGAAAAAAGTAATCTAGCAATTCATTGTTATCTTGTCATACAGTCGTGTGAAGTGTAGTGGCAAAAAATAGATGGCTTCAAGAAGGAAAATAAGGTTAGACTCCAATATATTAAGAAATTAAATTTATCGTAATTAAATAGCAACACAGCTGTCCAATTGTATATTTGGTTGTGAGGTGTGATGTATTTGATGATATGTGACTAATGGTAATGAATAGAGGACTTCCTGCTCAATTGTATATTCAAGGCGGTAGCACTAGTATATTTTAGCAGCTTAATTGATGAATTTTCTTAATCTATCCGAGTTTTTTATATTATATTTGGAGTAAAAAACATTCTCTCTTTTTTTGTCACCGCTTCTAACAAAAACATAAAAGGAGGGTAGAATAGGTAACACAAACACAGGAATATAAAATCATAGACGCTTTATCCTCACTCAATTTCACAGTTTAGTTCTCTATCACTAAACAAACACATTGATCTTAGAAGAGTATTGGAACCTTCTTATCTTACAAATTTAGGATCAATGCAGGAGGCGTTCCACACTTGATTTATCCATTACCTGTGGGCGTAAAGAGGTAATTTAGCGGAAAAACGGTAAAAGTAGCAGGTTCTTCCGCTACATTATGTTTCCCGATGTTGCAAATGTATGTGAGTTTTATTACGGTTTCAAGTGTGTTCACGGTTAAATGCATCGGTTAAGTATAGTATAGAGTAGTTTGTATTACTCTGCTGTGGTGAATTTGTAGGTAGTAGTGGGTGTGAGAGTGTGTGTGTGTGTGTGGTGTGTGTGTGTGTGTGTGTGTGTGTGTGTGTGTGTGTGTGTGTGTTTATAGTTAATAGTGATTTTATGTCTATTCTCTATCAAAGACGATTACAAGCAAGATTTTTATATGTATTACTAATCAATTTCATTACGCTTTGCTTAGTATTATAGATGGATACACACACACACACACACACACACACACACACACACACACACACACACACACACACACACACACACACACACACACACACACCTGACTCTGCCTGTATTGTCACACCCTCAATTAGCACACACCCTTTCTGCCGCGGCTAGGGTGTGAAGGGACGAGGGGAACAATGCCTTAACGAGGGGTAACGCCGCGCTAACAAGTGGGTGCCTCTACTCCCGCTATCGGTACATTTAAATCATCGCTCCCCTTTGATATATTAAATCTCCACGACACTGATACTACCCTTTATCTCCCCCTTACCATCCCCCTTTTCCCCTCCTCCATCTCTCTGTTTCAACTTTCCAGCTCTCGACCTCCTCCTCCTTCTCTTCTTCATTCCCCTTCCTCCCCTCACTCGTTAATCCACGTGGTTACTTCCCCCTCCTCACTAACCCTTTCCTCCCCTTCCTCCATCCCCTCACTCCACCTCGTCATAGCAAGGGGAGGGAGCAAATGAGGGAAGGGAGGGTAGAAAGGGCATGAGGCAGGGTATATAAATCATGTTATCATCCAATTATCACCCTGCTGACTCCCTGCCAGGCTTTGGAGGGGTTAGGGGAGTAGGAATGAAGGAGGGAGTGAGAGATAGAGGTAAAGAGGGAGGGAGGGAGGGAGGGAGGGAGAGAGAGAGACAAATGCACTATAATGAAAACGTGTGTTCAAAATCATTTATCATCATGATTCTGAATATATTGAAAGGTGAATCGGTGAGTCTTGTGGCCATTTTGAAAAGACCTCATTTGCGGCCACTCGATCGTCCTCTCCATGAGCTACGTTCGGCGTCCGCAAAGGGCAGTGAATGTGTACACGATAATTAGACGTAATAGAACCGAATCAGCTGGGTGGGCCACTAGCCTTCAGCACCTGCTAAGACCCATAACTCACGCCTTCCAGCACCCGCGGACACCGACACCACATTCAATAAGGCATTCCCATCCGTCGTTTCAAGTACTGGATCTCACCCTTACTGTATGCATGCCCGTAGCCTTATTTTGCCCCTTAAGCCCCGGGAGTTAGGCTCAGCTGGGAGTCGGCAGCGTGATATATATGCGAGATAAATAGACTTACGTTATGAATTGGCACTTGAGACTAACGCGTTGAGGCACTGCACGTGGAGACATTGTCAGTGTGTGATTGTTAGGAGTGTATGGCAGGGAGGGTGAGTGTAATGGCGACCACAACACTGATGGATGATGGAGAGAGAGAGCGAGAGAGAGAGAGAGAGAGAGAGAGAGAGAGAGAGAGAGAGAGAGAGAGAGAGAGAGAGAGAGAGAGAGAGAGAGAGAGAGAGAGAGAGAGAGAGAGAGAGAAATAATAATAAAAGGGATACTTATAATAACAACTTTTTTGCTTGCAGGATGAATGGAAATATAATGAATAAATTTAATGACAACTCCAGGATTGATCGTTTAGGAGGAACAGGAAAAAGTTGTAATATATGCGACACTTCTTTAAATGACAAAGGAAAGACATTATCCGAAAAATAAACAAATAGATAAATAAATGAATAAAAAGGAAGTGATAAATTCAATAATAACTGCATTGACTCGGTAAGAAAATCATTTATACATGCAAAGTAATAAAGGAATGAATAGAAAATAACGTGAAGCTCAAAGAGAGATTAAATATTATAAATTATATCTATTAGTGTTTCCTTCTTATTTGTATGTTTCTTTATTCTAGTCACTATTAATATATATCTTTACCTCCTACAGTTAGTGTGTCTGTCCCTATTTATCTTTATATTGCTTCCTTGCCATATTTTTTTGCTGTTCTTGTTTCTTTTTATTCTCTCTTCTCTTAATTCCTTGTTTCTTTCTTTCTGTTTGCTTTCAGTTTTCCTTTTGTTACATTTAATTGTTCTTTCTTCTCTGTTTATTGCTTCGTTATTTTTCTTTTTCCTTCCTTTATGGCGTGTTCTTCCATATTTGTATTCAACTTTGCTTTCTTTCTTTGTCTTTTTATCAATTTCCTCTCCCTTTGTAGTTTTAGTTTATTTGCATTTGTTGCTTTCTTTAACAATTTATTTCTTAGTTTAGTTTTTCTTCCATATATTTACTTCTCGTTCTTATCATCGTTTATGTATTTCCTTATTTCTACTGTTTCATTACCTTATCTTATTTTCCCTGTGTTATTTTCCTTATATTTTTCTTTATATCCACTTTATTTCTACTCTTTCGTTGTTTTATCTTACGTTTCCTCTATTATTTTTCTTCTATTTTCCTTTCCATCTACCTTATTTCTACTGTTTCATTCCTTTATCTTACTTTCCCTTTATTATTTTCCATTATCTATGCATTACTTTGTGTTACTTTTTATTGTTACTTCACCTTCTTCCCGTTTTTCTTCACCGTTGAGTCCCATGTTCCGTTTTCTTTGTTAATTTCCCGCCTTTAGAACTATTTATAAATTTCCAATCATATACTTTGGCTTTCACCCTTTTTTTTCAATTTTTTCTGCCTTTCATCCATTATAATTAACACATTCATTATTTTTTTTCTCCTCTATGAAATATTCCTCAGGTATTTTTTATGTTTTTGTTAAGGATATTTCCGTGACTGATACCAATTTCTACCTTCCAATCGCCTAATTATTTTTCCTAATTTTCCTATATTCCTCTTCGTTGTAGGCGTTGTCGTTGTCCTCCTCCTCCTCCTCCTCCTCCTCCTCCTCCTCCTCCTCCTCCTCCCCTCCTCCTCCTCCTCCTCCTCCTCCTCCTCCTCCTCCTCCTTTCCCTATGCATACTCTTCCGTCTCATTATATTTCCCATGATGCAAAAAAAACAGCTTATTATGAAAAATACGGGTCTGGTGTTTATGTATATTTAGGTTTAATGTATACACAGCATCCTCAACTATCACCTTGCAGACAGGAAATAAAGGTGTTCCCCACAATTACTGCGGGAGTTTCACAGGTAATGAGAAGTATTTGGGAATGTTTTTTCTTTTTTATATATATCGTCAGGATTGGTGGGTCTTAATGGTCTGTGTGTGTGTGTGTGTGTGTGTGTGTGTGTGTGTGTGTGTGTGTGTGTGCGTGTGCGTGTGTGTTATGTTCTGGTTTTTTTTGTTTTTTTTCACCTGTGCGTGTTTTAGTTTTCTCTCGTTCCTGCTTTTCGTTTTCCTCCTTCTTCGTTTTGCCGTCGTGATTTTCTTTTCGTCATCCACTTCTTTCTTTTTATTCCATCCTTTTCTCCGTCTTATTTCTTTTCCTCTGTTTTTCTCTAATATTTTTAACCTACCTCATTCACCTCCTCTTCTTCTTCCTCCTCCTCCTCCTCTTCCTCCTTCTCATCCTCATCCTCCTCTTCATCCTCCTACACTACCTCTTCTCTCCATCCTACAAACACCTTCCCTTTCCTCTCTCCTCTTCTCCCTCTTCTCACCGTGCACCCTCTCCTCTCCTCTCCTCTTGGCCCCCTCCTTCTTCCCCTCTCATTATTTTTGTCTACAGCTCAACAGGACCTTTGAGGGTGCTGTGTCTGGACCAAAATAACTTCATTATAATTGCTGACTTTACGAGACAAACAACTACAGGGGAGGGATGGCAGGGGTCGTGCAGGGGAGCGCATGGCAGGAGCGTTAGTGGCAGGGGTACAAATGTCTCCGTAATGTCTTGTAGCTGCAGTGAAAACATTCCATTTTAATTCCTCTCTTTTGAATACACTTGTAGATTAGGGAAGTTTATGTTGTTTATTAAGTTCAAAAGGAAGTGTTTAGGGAGGTGAAGGGAGGAAAGGAAGGATTGACAGGTAGGTAGACAGGTAGGTAGGTGTGTGTAGATGGAGCTGTCATTAAAACTTCTAGTAGTTGGTGTTACTGATAAGCAGAGTGAGGGTACACACACACACACACACACACACACACACACACACACACACACACACACACACACACACACACACACACACACATATATATGCATTTCCTTTATTTGTCTTTGTCTATATCTATGTCTGTCTGTGTGAACGTCTCTCTCTCTCTCTCTCTCTCTCTCTCTCTCTCTCTCTCTCTCTCTCTCTCTCTCTCTCTCTCTCTCTCTCTCTCTCTCTCTCTCTCTCTCTCGCTCTCTCTCTCTCTCTCCCCGCCAATGAACATCAATAGAACTTTCTTTTCTCACTGGACGTTGCCTTGCACACGCTGCCAATATGTAGACGAGAATTGTATGCAAGATAATACCATATTCACAAAGGTATATGTATGTCTGTATGTATGTGTGTATGAGTCTATTATATGTTTGTATGTATATATGTAGAGATGCGTGTATGTAAGTATGTATGTATGTTAGGTGTACACGCATAAACTTTTAAATCGAAAGTTATCAATCATTTGAAAATCAGCGAAAGGGGATCGGATTCCCCTGAGCGCCCCTGACTCAGGTTTTGATCCTCTTCGATCCTCTATTGGCTCAATCAGTGCCTGAGCCTCTGCCATCGCTAATGATGCCACTTCCATCCGCTTTCCCGGGGGCCTCTATGTCCTGCGCCGCCTCTTCGCTCACGCCCCGGCCCTCCCTGGCACCCCACGCGGACGAAACCCAACGAAGCCCAACGAAAGAGGTGGAACAGAGGCGGTAACAAGTGGAAAATCCTGCCTCGACCTCCTCATTAGATGGAAAACCTGCGCTGGTGCCTCTCTCTCTCTCTCTCTCTCTCTCTCTCTCTCTCTCTCTCTCTCTCTCTCTCTCTCTCTCTCTCTCTCTCTCTCTCTCTCTCGCTCTCGCTCTCGCTCTCTCTCTCTCTCTCGAGGGGAGTGGAAATGGGGAGACAGGGAAGAAAGGAAAGGGAGAGCAGCGAGAGGGGAGAGAGAGAGAGAGAGAGAGAGAGAGAGAGAGAGAGAGAGAGAGAGAGAGAGAGAGAGAGAGAGAGAGAGAGAGAGAGAGAGTTGATGCAAGCTGGAAAATAATCGAAGGGAAATGGAACGATGTGTATATATATATAAGAAATCATACATGAAATGACATAAATATTCTTAAACGAAAGACCAAAAAAGAATTTATAGAATAAGAGCTTCTGGTTTTTAGAAATAATGAGGGAACGATGTAATAAAAAAAAATCGATAGTATAATACAGGAAGAGAGAAAGAGAAAGAGAGAGAGAGAGAGGGAAGAAATCAATAATCCAGCGACATAACTAATTATCTCTCCATCTTGTTATATATCCAACAACATAACACGGTAGCTTGTTCACTCATTAGCACGACCGGTACTGCACCACTGAAATAACCTCACCTCATTTTAATTAACAACAATCATGCTCTCCTATTTTACCTGGCGTCCCTCATCACACCTGTGTTTCACCTGGCGCTGCGGTCTCATTACCTGCTCTAAGTAGCCGACCAGGTGGAAAGAAATGGTCATTAGGGTAAAATCTTGGCCCTTTCTCTTGTCTTCGGTTCCTGTTAAAATATTGGTGTTTTCTTTTCCTTTCCGGTCGAACATTGTCAATTGGGCTAAATTATCGACACTGATTGGGAATATGTTGTGTGTATTTATGTATTTTATGGTATTTCTTTTTCTCTCGTGATCGTTTCACTTAATTTTTGAAGCCAATTTGTGTTGATTGGCACTTGTTATTTTGGATATTTCTTGTTATTTCACATAATGAGTAACGTAATGAGCAGTAACGATGTACATTATAATAAAGCAATACTATTAATGAGGCTAATAATGATGATAATAATAATAATAAAACTAATAACAATAATAATAATAATAATAATAATAATAATAATAAAAATAATAATAACAACGATAGTAATAATAATAACAATAATGAAAATAATAATAATAATATTGATAATGATAATAACAAAAATAATAATAACAACAATAATAATAATAGTGATAATAATGATAATAATAATAAGACCAGGAGGTAAAGAAGGAAAGATAACAATGATAATCACAATAATAATAATAATAAAAGTCACAGAGAGGAGGAGGAGGAGCGGGGAAGAGGATAAGGAGACAAGAGACACAGAGGCCGCCCCAGGAGTACCTCAGGGCAGGGTATGGAACCGCCGTTGTTTGTGTATCATTTATCACTCTTAATACCCATAAGCAGTAGTCAGATTTCAAGAGGTATTCAGGGAGACAATATGTTAAGCCTCAAGACCCGAGGCCGCCCATCCCTGCGCCTTAGAGAGAGGGAGGAAGGGAGGGAGGGAATTAAGAAGGGAGAAAGCGAGGGAGTCAAGGGAGGGTTGGAAGAAGGTGCTTAACTGAGGGAAGGAAAGAGGAATAGAAGCAGGGAGTGAGAGAAGTAGGGAGGGAATATAGCAGAAAATCAAGGAGGTAGTGACAATGGGAGGGAAGGAAGAAGGAATAGAGAAAGGGAGTGAAAAAAGTAGGTAGGGAATGTACCAGAAAATGAAGGAGGTAGTAAGAACAGAGGAATGAAGTGAGAAAGATAGAGAGAGAGAGAGCGGAGCAAGTAGTGAGCTTGTAAAAATGAAAGAAAGTTATATATATCTACGTTGTAAATTTTAAAAAAGAGAAAAAGAATGATAGCGAGACAGAGTAGAGAAAGAAACAAGTACAGTGAATGATTATGGTGACGAGAGAGAGAGAGAGAGAGAGAGAGAGAGAGAGAGAGAGAGAGAGAGAGAGAGAGAGAGAGAGAGATCCCGAATGAAAAGAAAGGCAAACAAGTGACAAAGAAGAGTTAGTTAATAGACACCATACATTATAGGAATCTTTTCATGATCCTGACCGAGAAAAATTACCGAAGGCGGGACAAGGGAGCCGCTTGGAGGAGGAGGAGGAGAAGGACGAGGACGAGGACAAGGACGAGTTAATGATAGCTAAAGCAAACCACTGACGAGGAATTGGGTTTATGCATTTTTTGCGTAGAAGAAATTGAATTAAGAGAATAAACAGCATAACTAAAATTTGTGTACACAGTATAAGTTACTTGTCTTTCTGTAAGAAGTCTAAAAGTTCGTATGTATTTTTCTGTATAATATATAAAGTTAGAAAAATGTTATATCTCACACTATAAGAAATCAAAGCCAATTAACATATACTCTATATAGGGACTAAGGGGACATTTATATTTCTTTTATATAACAAGTTGAAAAAATAATGTTCCTACCATCTAATAAATGGATGTTATATACCTGTGGGAGAACGAGGGAAATACGTTTTTTTTTTTATATATAATAGGATGAGGAACGAAAACCTTAATGAGGAGAATGTGAGTGTTAGAACGGCTGGCGGGAAGGTGGTGAGAGAGAGAGAGAGAGAGAGAGAGAGAGAGAGAGAGAGAGAGAGAGAGAGAGAGAGAGAGAGAGAGAGAGAGAGAGAGAGAGAGAGAGAGAGAGAGAGAGAAGAAAAAAAAAGAGATGGGTTGACGAGCTTAGAGTGGAAGTGGAGTCGGAGGCTTAGTGGAAGAGCTGAGCTGGTGGGTTGTGGAGGAGGTGTAGGTGGACAGGTAGGTGGGTGGGTGGGAAGGTGGGTGGTTGGGTGGGTGGGTGGGCGGGTGGGTGTGGTGGCAGCTCCTGACACCCTCCGTTGAAAAGCAAGAATATTAATTGAATCCAAGGGGCCGCGGCAATCGTCCTTCTATTGTTACCAGACAAAAGGGAACACGATGACAAAGTGAACATGTGGTAAAAAAGAAAGAAATAACAAGATGACAGAAGCAGAGAGAGAGAGAGAGAGAGAGAGAGAGAGAGAGAGAGAGAGAGAGAGAGAGAGAGAGAGAGAGAGAGAGAGAGAGAGAGAGATTTGGTATTATTCACAGTTATATACTTTATATTTTAAGACTTCGATTCCTTATATGAAACTAAGATATAAGTGAAGATTGTTTTTTGTTTCTGTGTTTGAAACTCACTTTATTATTGTTATTATTATTTTCATTATTATTAGTAGTAGTAGTAGTAGTAGTAGTAGTAGTAG